>JAAGAY010142192.1:51874-74688 GCA_011801015.1 Ardeotis arabs
CCAATAAGGAAACTCCAACAATGTGACAGTTTATCAGCATGTAGGTTGGAAAAGGAAATTCTTTGAATCGAGATAACGATTCTGTTCCTTTCTGGCAAATGAGAGTTTTTGCTTCGTACAGGGACTCTGGTAGAAGCGGAGCCGGGACAGGGGTGGGACAGAAGGATGCTGTTGCAGTCGATGGGAACGTCTGCACAAATTGTAAGGAGCTTGAAACTGCTCCTGAGAGAGAAAGAGAAAGAAAAAAAGAAGCAAAACTGCAGGAGAAACTAAATCTATTTGTAAACCCCAGGCAGAGTTGACATGAGGCAGCCGGCACAGGAGTGTAGAGACGATAATGGAACCTGATGGATAGTTCACAGGATTATTAGATACCCTCCAACTCAAATATGCTGCGGAGCCAATTATTTAATCCTGAGGACAGTGCAAACGGAGGTTTAATAAGCTGAATCACTCCAGAATTGTAGGAGCTCAAGGGACCAAACCCCCACTGGTGTAAATCAGGAAAGCCAGCGTTATAAAATACCAGGTGCCTCAGATACACGCTGGTCCCCGTGGCTATCGCAGTCTGTCAGGCGTGCAGGGGTTGGGGTGCACAGAGGGAAAACGCAGCTGCATTTTGGGAGTGGATGGGTGCGAGGCCTCCCTGGGGAGGGGCATGGTCCAACACCTCCAGGCTGGCGACTGCATCCAGCTCTGTGGCCAGTGGCTTTCCAGGCTGCCTTGTTTACTGGCAAGTGGGTTGCTGACACTGGGAAGACAGGCTGAGTTTATTTTCTAGCTGATTGCAGGGAGGCAGTGGGAGGTATGGGAGATGTGGGAGCCAGAGAGGAGTTTGGTCTCTTCTCTGGGCCCTGATTAGCACCTGGTTTGGAGTCAGTGATGATCCCTGGGAACAAAGCATCGTTTCTCAGGCTTTTCTGCTCGGAGGGGTGCTGGAGGGAAGCTGGGTCCAGGCACCCTCACCACTCACCTTGTTAGGAGGTGACCCTGCAGACACAGCAACCCCTCACCTGGGCCGCTCCTGCAGCCAGAGGAGAGGGAGAGGCCTGCAGCTCATCCTAGAGCAGATGCCCAAACCAGATCAGATGTAACATGGGCTGAAAACACCCTCGCTGACTAGAAAGGGCCTCTGCGTTGTCAAATGTCTGAAGAAGGGTCCTTCCTGAAGCCTCTTCTCATCTCTGCCTGTGTCACCTTCTCCCTTCATCTAAGCTCATACCAGTGCTGTAAGGACCTGAGGTAAGGCTTAAAATCCACATTTCCCCATGTCCACTGTTGTAGTTCAGCCCAAATTGGGACCAGACTGCGCAGTCTCTCTCTCACTCTCCCCAGCCTCCAAGGGAACAGGGGGAGATAATATAAGAAAAACAGCTCGAGGTTTGAGATAAGGACGGGGAGAAATCCTTAAAGTTACCGTCATGGGCAAAACAGACTCCACTTGGGGAAAATTTGTTTATTACTAAAACCAGAGCAGGATAACGAGAAGGAGAACAAGATAACCTCCCCCACCCCTCCCTCTTCCTGGGCTTAACATTATCTCTACCTCCTTCCCACCCGAGCGGCACAGCGGAGAAGAGGGAATGGAGGTTACGGTCAGTTCATCACGCGTCACTTTATGCCGCTCCTTCCTCGTCGGGGGAGGAACTCCTCACATTCCTCCCCTGCTCCTCCGTGGGCCTTCACGGGCTGCAGGGGCACAGCCGGCCCCACCATGGGCTGCACCACGGGCTGCAGGGGAATCTCTGCCGGGAGCAGCATTACTCCTCCCCTCCTTCTGCACTGCCCTTGGCGTCTGCAGCCGTTCCCCTCACCAGAAATTCTTCACAACTGGCTCAGGCAGACGCCTCTCAAGTTCCCTTCACATCTCATCTCCTCTACACTTCTCTCAGCCGGGCCGGGCTGAGTTGGGCCCAGTCACCCCCCGGCGGGAGGCCAGAGGGTGAGGCCTGCAAGGCCCACAAGGCTCACGCCTTCCCCTCTCTGCCCCCCCTTGGCTTCTTCACATCTGCTTTTTCTATTTTTCCCCCTTCTTAAATACGTTATTGCAGAGGCATTATCACGGAACATTCTGCTACCAATTGGCTCGGCCCTGGCCAGCAGTGGGTCCATCCTAGGCCCGGCTGAGTCCACTGAACAAAGGGGAAACAACTTCCAGCAGCTTCTTACAGAAGCTACCACTGTAGCCCTTCTCACTAAATAAAACCAGAACATCCACCCACCACCAGCATCGCTCCTGCACGTCCATGTAGTCCAGACTACAGCACAGACTCAAGAACAGATACAAGGCAGAATTCTTTACACTGAGGGTGGTGAGGCACTGTCCCAGGTTGCCCAGAGAGGCGGTGGATGCCCCATCCCTGGAAACATTCCAGGCCAGGTTGGCCAGGGCTCTGAGCAACCTGATCTGGTTGGAGATGTCCCTGCTCCTTGCAGGGGGGTTGGACTGGATGGGCTTTAATGGTCCCTTCCCACCCAAACCATCCTGTGATTCTATGATAACACAGCACCAAGATGCTCCTCAGCATCCATAATGCATGTGCAGCCTGGGACCTGGAGCAGAAGTGGGGGTTCAGTCCCTGACAGATGGAGACCCATGGGGACTCATAGTACGGCTTTGCTAAGAGTTTGGCCAGTGCAGACCATGAGAAGATGGTGTAAAAAGACCGGCCTCCCACCTAATGCAACACAAGATAACTCAGTTCAGTAACATCAACTTAAGATCTGGCTCTGGCATATCAGAAACAGCTTAAACCATAAAAAAAAGGATGCTCCTTTCTTCCTATTCAAGACCTCTAGGCAAATACCCAAGCAACAGCCTCCTGTGTGACAGCTGCAGAAAACAGGTCTGGAGAGGACCTTGAAAAGTCACCTGGATCACAGCCCCGTGACTGGGTCTGCAACGGTGCCAAGCACAACAAAAGCCAAAAGCACTCCAAGCACTAACAAATATTGTTGCTCAGTGCACTCCCGTGCAGCTGCCAGCGTATCTGCTGCCTGCTCTTTCCAGCACTGCAGCATGAAGAATACACATATTTATGAGAGCATCTACGGATTTACAGAAGGAGCAATCAGCTGTTCAGTCGTTGACAACAGCAGAGAATCATGGTGGTGGTAAAGCTGATTTGTGCTGATCTATCAAGACGACAAACTGCCTCCTCTCCTGCAGGAGTCCTCAGTAATTGAAGGGGAGGATCAGATCCTCAAGACCGCAGAAAGACATCAGGACAGCCACTTCGTCCTCCTCAACTCGCGTCCTGCTTGTGAAGAGCCACCAGCTCTCCCCACAAAGCCACTAGCTCAGCACACCCGAACGCATACTCACCGGTACCCTTGTTTTCGTTTCAAATCTCCAGCGATGCTCCTGTTCCTCCTCTGACCATTTCCTGAGTAACAATGGAAAGAAAAAGAAAACAAAAACCTTCATCAGATCCAGAACTGAGCTTCCGGTTAAGAAGGGCTGGCTCTGGAGAAACCTTCTGCCGGGATGAGGAGAAACTACCAAACCAGGCCTGCCCCTGCTCTCCTATCACCTGTTTTTCCATGGTCAGTCGAGTCATTTCTCTGCTTTTTATCCTTCCCTTGTGCCTATATCACAGAATCACCTAGCAACACCATGCCATGGAGGTGCAAACTCAACCCATCCTCCTGCCGTATCACATCTCCCCCTGCAGCAGCTGGGAGATGAACAGTCTGGAACCAGATCCTATGAAAGTAGCGTTGGCTGCTTCATCCATTCCACCCCCCAGCTAAACGTTACATCTTGGTCTCTTTGGGATTATCGATTTCCCTTGCCTTCCTACGCACGTAGCTTGGCTGTTGGCGGTAGCTCAGCAGTAGCCGCAGTGGTACCAGCAACAAACTCACGTCTCGCAGGTGATGGGGTGCAGAGAGGGAAGGTGTACGACTCGTATCCTCCCAGCTCTGCCTGTTGAAGTCCTCTGCCCCTCTTAGCTTGGGAAAAATTTTGGAACAACGAAGCTCTACAGAAGCTCATGGCCATCACTTTGCACTTGCAAGCGATGGAGGCAGGGGCCTGGCATTTCTGAGCAGGGAGCCGACATCTCCACACAGGAGGTGTTGAGTAGGACTGCCACCAGCACATGGTAGAGGAGATAACGAAACACACCGATGGCTGTTAACACAGGCTGCGGGGGGCTGATGAGGGATGAGGTGGCCAGCAGCTGGGCTGGAGGTGGGCAGGGCTCAGAGGACTGATGAAGATCAGCATGGGCATTCTTTGGGAGTCCTGACTCCACTTCAGTGCAACCTCAAGGTGTGAGACTTCCACCAGTGGGTAGCCATCATATTAATGGGGTCCAGAGCCCCCCTAATACAGCTAGGAGTGGTGGCCCGGGTCTTGTCTTGGGTAAGGACAGAGAGGAAGACCACCACGGCCATTACAACACCAGAGCAGCTGGGCACACATGAGATGGGAGCGCATAGCTGGAAATTGCTCCTGTGGTTCAGCTGTCAGCTGGACAAGTGGTATCTGTGGTATTTTCTTCACAAAAGAAACTACGAGCTCACAATCTGTGGTATTTTCCCCAAAATGGTATCACCACCTCACATCTGTCCTTAAACCTGTGTTTATACCTGATTTTCAGCTGGGGTCATGGGGGTCCCACCAACAAGTGGGAGCTGCAAGGGAAAAGGGATGTCTCTGCCAAGGCTTAGTGGTGTGCAGTCAACTGGGAGTCACTCAAAGCGAGGAAACAGCCATTTATTGCATGCAGCCTCTGAATTTGCTGCGTTTGACACGGGCAGAGCCGACGCAGCGCGTTCACATTTGGTAAATCTCACATAAGAAGGCTGAAACCAAGGCGAGGAGACGCTTGTTATCACGGGTCATCTGGAGACGGAGACGCTGCCTCCTCTTCCCAGGGTCCCCAAGCAGTTCCCGGCTGAATCAATCCCCCCAGCACCTCTTCCTTGCCTTCTCCAGGCAGCCCTTGGCATGGGTTTACTGGGGCAGGGTTGCTAGTTCCCACTACCCATGACACAGGCAAGCAACTGGGAACCCTCTCCCACCCTCTCCCTGCTTTTAGACGGAGGCACCGATCTTGTGTCAGCCTTTGTGGGATTCTCTCTCACGACAGAGAGGACATTTGGGCAGTCAGCCACGCACGGAGCACAGGTGGCTGCAGATCAGGCCGGTTACTGCAGCCGCGTCGGCTGGCCAAGCTGTGGGGCCGTGATCAGCCCCAAGAAGGGAACTTCTCTACAGCTAATGAGTCCATCTGCTTTCAAGAGCATCCAGCTGCTCTGACCTTGTGCACCTAAGCACGACCTCCTTCCTTAGCCCCGGCCCCAGTTCAGATCATTAGCTGATGACTAACCGCCAGCGCTGAGGACTAATGGCTTGTTTGCCGTTCAACAGCCAAAAAGCGATCGGCAAGGGGGCAAAGAGTTTAATGCAGGCCACAGTCAACATGCCCACATGGGTGAGCATCTTCGTCTTTATTCTGGGCAAAATTCCCAGGGAAGGCTGCAAAAATCCTGCAGCGCCCTGGCTTCACGCCGGAGCTCATCAGCTCTGCGAAGGTCAATGCACAACTTCCTCCCGGCGTCAGGGCAGGGGGCTGGCACTGCATTTCCCTTGAGCGATGCTGGGCTTCAGCTTTAAATTCTACTTAAAGTTGTCCCCTTGTCTCCACAAGCAGAGTCCTGCATTGCAGTTTCTCCCCGTGGCAAGGGGAACTCAGGGACACCACAGCTTGCAACGCAACATCAAAAAAAAAATCACTGTTTGAGGCTCAGGAGGATCCTCACGGGATGAGGCTATAAATGGGAGTTTCTGGGCTAAGCAAAGGCTGCACCTGAATTACAGTTTCATTAACCCATTGCCATGAAGAGGGGTCTGAAGATCAGCGCCTGTGAACAACCGCGGCGGCGGTCCACCCTCTGAGCCAGCTAACAGGGAGGATGCACTGGTGCCCTTGTTGCATTTTCCAAAATAGGACAGGCATTTCCAAACGTGAGCCCAGGCTTCATTCTCCCATTCCCAAAACGCACACGGGATGAAAAGCTACAAAGCAAACAGGCTTGCCTGTGGCTTTCCCCTCAGCCGCAAGGCCCCTTTTAGCTTCTTGGGGTGGTTTCTAGATGAATCGAACACACCCTCCTGGATATGACGTTACGGTTTCTAATTACCCTCCTTGAATACCTCACTAACATGCCACATCAGCTCACTTGTGGGTCTGTTCCTCTCACCACGTTGTCTCTAGAAGGGGAGGTTCTGCCTCTCTTTAGCACACTGACCTCTCCATCTCCTGGCTTGGATGAGCTGCAGAGGTAGGAAGGACCACTCCCAAGCAGCCTGGTGACAGGCCACGCCTGTCCTGCTCTTGAGGCCAACCACACATGAAGAAACAGCCCTTTCTCCAGAGTGTCTACACTGGGGACAGCCCTACCCTCCACAGAACAAGCCCTCACATACTCCCAACAGACCGTGCCCCAAGAAGTTCATCCATGCTCTATCTTTGACCATCCAGCAGCTCGAATTGAGCTCACCTAAGAACAGTGTGGCCCTGGTCTGACAGCCAGCAGCATAGACACTGGGCATGCCCTTCCCTGGGTCCATGCCACGTGGCGATCCCCGGAGACAGCCTGATAAATCTGTCCCAGTCCCTGGCACGCTCGCTAGGATCCAGCTCCCGATTAAGGCATCTCAGCTGGGGTGCTTACATGTGAATCTTGGATTTACTTGCCTAAACACGGGTTCCCATCGCCACTCCTTAAGCTGTTGTTGTCATTTAGCCCTGCTCGGGACCAGACTGCGCAGTCGCTCTCTCACTCTCCCCACCGTCCCAGGGAACAGGGAGAGATAATATAAGAAAAACAGCTCGAGGTTTGAGATAAGGACAGGGAGAGATCATCGAAGTTATCGTTACAGACTTGATTTGGGGAAAACAATTTGTTTATTACTAAAATCAAAGCAGGATAATGAGACAGAGAACAGGATAACTTCCCCCCACCCCTCCCTCTTCCCAGCCTTAACAGTATCTCTACCTCCTTCCCCCCCGAGCGGCACAGGGTGGAAGAGGGAATGGGGGTTGCAGTCAGTTCATCACACGTTGTTTTACGCCGCTGCTTCATCATCGGGGGAAGAACTCCTCACATTCCTCCCCTGCTCCTTCGTGGGGTCCTCCACGGGCTGCAGGTGGAGGCCAGAGAGTGAGGGCCGCAAGGCCCACAAGGCTCACGCCTCCCCCTCTCTGCCAGCACAATTTGGGCTGCCTGCAGAGCTGTTTTAGTTCCTCAAACATCAGCGTTTCAGGGCACGAAATACCCTTCAGACTCCACTGACCAAATATCCACCGACAGAACAGAAGATCACGCACTGGGTTCCTATTTTTATCTTCCACTGCAGCCCACCTCCAGCCCCTGGTCCAAGTTTCAACAGCTCCAAAATAAAAACCATCTGCATTAGATGAGGATGCCCTCCAGCTCTGTACTCTCGGGCCGCTGCTGCAATGAGTGGCACGGTCCCGGCACACAAACGCTTCCAGGATGGGTCCAGTGTTTGTGTGCCTCCTGCATAATATCACTGAAGAGAATAAATTTGACAAAGAAAGGAGAAGGAACAACTGATATGCAAATGCATGTCATGAATCATTCACCAAATGGAATTTGCTCTCTAGTTTTCAAATAATATTGGAGGTTGCTTCCAAAGTGCTGCTTGCAAGACCTCCGTTAATCTGGAAAGCGGATGCTGCTACAGCCTGTATTACAGCATCTTCAATAAATCCCCATCAAATATTGCTTTAAAATGCCCAGGGCTTCTGCAATCAGCTTTTTTCATCTTCTTGGCATATCTGAAAACCAAACATCATAAACCACCTTTGCTGTGATTCAGCTTTAACGAACAAGCCTAAGCCTGGGAAAGAGCTCATCTCACATCTTTCCTCACGCCTGGGTGACCTCAGGCTACTCCCAGAGGACTCTGCCCATTTCCTTCACATGCTCTCAAGAGTCTTTGACCTCACCAGACACATTAGTGAATCAGGAAGGTGCCAGAATCATTTTCTAGCAGGCTTAAAATATGGAGCTGCAGGCAAACACTGCTGTGTTGTCAGACAGGAATGAGGGTGAACCCTGGCTTCAGTGAAGATCAGGAGAAAACTATGAAGGGCTTCCTTCTTATCCTAGCCTGAGCATCTGAGGTGTCCCGATAGCGATGAAAGATCCAGCTGATCTCAGCTAGGTATCTACCTTGGAGGAAGAGAAACCACACCACTGAAATTGTGCTTACTGCTCTTCATCGATGGTGAAGGCAGTCCGGGCAACTAGGGAAGAGGTGGCTACCATCCAGGTATCTAAATGCAGACGGATGAATCCCATCTGGCCAGAAAATTTTCTGCTCAGCTGACAATGCCATTTCTGTCAGGTAACAGAGAAAGTTGAGAGCCTGAGCATTGCTGAAAGTCTGTGTTGCCTCGAACAAAGCAGTGTCTTGGCGAAGCCCACTGGAGTCAAGGGAACCAAGTCATAGAATCACACAATCATAGAATGATTTGGCTTGGAAGGGACCTTCAAAGGTCATCTGGTCCAACCCCCCCTGCAAGAAGCAGGGACATCTCCAACCAGATCAGGTTGCTCACAGCCCCGGCCAACCTGGCCTGGAATGTTTCCAGGGATGGGGCATCCACCACCTCTCTGGGCAATCTGGGACAGTGTTCCACCACCCTCAGCATAAAAAAATTGTTCCTAATATCCAATCTGAATCTACCTCCCTCTATTTTAAAACCATCACCCCTCGTCCTGTCACACAAGGCCCTGCTGAAGAGTCTCTCCCCATCTTTCCTGTAGCCCCCTTTGGGCACTGGAAGGCCACTCTGAGGTCTCCCCGGAGCCTCCTCTTCTCCAGGCTGAACAGCCCCAGCTCTCTCAGCCTGGCCTCACAGCAGAGCTGCTCCAGCCCTCGTATCTTCGTGGCCTCCTCTGGACCCTCTCCAACTGGTCCATGTCCTTCTGATGTCACTCACGTTCCTGCAGAAAATCCCACCTGGCAAATGTATTTTCAACGGGCACATCTGTCATGCACTGTGATGCACGGATGTTTCATTGCCTAGCAGAGTGTTTGTGATGATTATTGCCATTTTAATGGCAACTCTTTTTTGTGTGTGGATAAAAGCTGCTTTGGTTCACAGGATCCTGATGGTGGCCACGCGGCTGGATGCTAGAAGCACCCATGGTAGATGTCAAGGTGCCATGTGGGCAGAGTGGTGGCACAGGGCTCTCCTTGCTGGACCAGGGCTTGCCAGGGACTGTGCCTTCCAGCCAAAAATGCCCTGAGACAGCTCATCCCTCCCAACCCGGGGAGCAATGAGTGTGTGGATCGTGCTCAGGAGGAGGAGTGGCCTGGCCGCGTCTTTGGCCTGACATCCTTTCCCATCTCCAGCCCTCAATTTTCCCCTTCCTGTGTGAAAATGGAAACAATGATGACGGCCATGGTTGGTGAGGGCTTTGAAATCTACAGATGAAAAGTGGTAGATAAGATAGGGCTGCATTATTCTAGTAATAGAGGGTGAGAGAAAGCCAGTAAAGGGGAAAAAATCCCACATAATAAATAATAGTCTATAAATTACATAAATTGAACGCATTAAAAAAACAATCCTCTGAGAAGCAGCTGCTTCATTCTTTAGTGTTGATAGCATCAATATAAGAGGGGAAATTACCACCTCGTGTTCTCCAACACATCACACCGACTTCCCTTTACAAACTCCAGCATCCCCTGATTGCAAAGTTAATTTAAAATTTACCATAAAACACAAAATCTCATAAACTTTACAAGCCCAATCACACTCACTCAGTGCTTTCACCCAGAGCAAACGCACAGGCACCTGCTTCGCTCTCCGACGTGGATATACAATGACATGCTGCAGATGGGAGAGCAGACCAGGGCATCACAGTGGACATCTGCCTGTCCTGGTCAGCCGGGTGGAAAAGAAAAGAAGTCAAGCTGGAAAACAAGCTGGTAAATGGCTCTGTTGGAAGTACCCTCAGATCTCCAGGAGACAGCTCATCCCATGTACCAGCAGGATGAAGGGTAGCCAGATTTTTTTACTCTGAGGGATGGTGAGGCACTGGCCCAAGTTGCCCAGAGAGGTGGTGGATACCCCATCCCTGGAAACATTCCAGGCCAGGTTGGATGGGGCTCTGAGCAACCTGCTCTGGTTGGAGATGTCTCTGCTCCTTGCAGGGGGGTTGGACTGGATGGGCTTTGAAGGTCCCTTCCAACCCAAACCATTCTGTGATTCCATGATTCTATAACCATATGATGTGACCCTGAGTACAACTGGGGAGCTGTAGCTCTGGTGCCTCCAACGTGCTGCCCTTAAGATGGGACCAGCATCCTGTGATGCTGAGCCAACCTCCTTCCTTGAACTGGATTACACTTAAAATTCAGCTGGTTTTTCAGCCCTTTTGCAGGCTCTGGTGCAAAAATCTAAGTCATTTCCCTGACTCTGGGTTTCCTCCAGAAATTTAAGCCCCTGCAGATCCTGCAGTGAAGATGGCATGAGTTTTTAATGAAGGGAAGGAGCATGCAGCCACCCCCTTGGTGGGAAGTGATCATTCACTCTTGCAGGCCCAGGTTCCATTCATGGCTTGATGAGTGAAAACTAATTAGGCTCCTAGTTTTGCTTCCTACATAAAACAAACTCCTTTAGCTTCTGATTAAAGTGTTGTCGCTGTGACAGAAAGCCTATCTCTAAAGAGGTACAAAGGATTTCGGTTGAAGCAACAGAAAAAGCTGCATATCTCAAGATGCACTCCCCAAGAATCCATAAAACACTTCTCTCTGAATGCCTCCACCTTAACCTCTGGCTTAAAATTCTCCCCAGATCCACCCTCAGCTCAAAATTGCAGGATATATTCAGGGAAGAGCATCATTTTTTGCTATCAGCCGTTTGCATTTGCGACTGACTTGAACTGCAACAAGATGGATGCTTGAAGAAGAAGCAAGTGTTAAACGCAGAAGAAGAAAGAGGACAGGCACGACATGGGGATGAAGTAGTTGATCAAAGGGTAGCTGAGAAGTTATTTAAAAATAAACCAGAAAGTAGAACTTCCAGGCAGTTGCCGCTGTAATTACAATGCAGACAACGGAGCCATGGTGCTGTTAAGGTTACTGGATTTTCCTAGCAGCTGTGTTTAATTTACTTAAAACAGGCAAAGCCATCAGGTCAAATCCCATTAGCAGAATCACTCCGGAGCACTGCAAGAGCCTGGCCAGCCCAGCGCTGCAGCAACGGCTGAGGGCAAAACACAAATGCAAAATGCCCCCTGAAGAAAGGAGAGATTCATGCGATGGCCAGCAGCAACGTGGGTTGCCTTCCCCCTCGGCCGCAGTAGATGCCAGGTGGTCAGTCCCTCCTACTCATCAAAAGACCTGTCCTTTTTCCCCCACCAGAAGCCATCTACTGATGGTTTCCTAAGGTCAGAGAGGGAAAGGCAAGGCTAAGAGCACCAGAGCCAGAAATCAGCCAGAAATCTCTCCTGGCTGTAATGGAGAATGTACCTGATAAATCTGGGATCAAGCATTTAGGAAAGTCCTTTGCATGTGCTTTTCTCTAACATGGGTTTTCTGTGTCCTACAACCTGCTTATGACCATGTACAATGTCCCAGCTGGATCCCTCTGCTCTCCAAGCATCCCCCTGACTTTTACCTTGCTTTAGAGAGGAGACTCGTTTGTCCCAAACTGTGTGAGATGGGAGCTTCATGAGTTTGTGGAGTCAGGCTTCCACATCTGGAGCTTTGTTCATATGTACTGAATTGAGGCCACATGATTTATCAGGAACCTTTCCAAAATACAGGACCAAAACCTAAAACCTCCTTGTCAGGAAACACCTTCTAGAGATTTTTTTCTGTTTGTTTATTGGGTTTTTTCATTCATTTAACATTGTCTCAACATTCTCTCCACCAAAGAGAACATCAAGGTTTCATCCACAAATGGCTCCTATCAGCTCAAGTCTATTTCTCAAATTAGCATCCTGAGATACTTAATTGCTACAACAAAAGATCATGTTCCGGTCCCTGCACACCATGCTAAGTGCTTCTGCGGCCACCTACGACCACCTCAGAGTCAACAGAAGCTCACACGTGTCCTGTGCCACCAAATCCCCACCCAGCAGAGCGATGCAGCTTTAACCGGTGCCGACACCAAAAGGAAGACAAGGACAGAGCAGAACATGCCAGGGGATCCCTTCTGCACATAACCCACATACAAAGTCATTCCTACAGAGAACGGGCAAATAAGATAAAATAAAATATCATAAATAATACAAAATAATGTGAGGCAATAGGTTTGTTTATGGAAACTCTGACAACGTCCGACCAAATCGCGTTACCCTTGTTGACGAGGACCGGCACTTCTCACCCTGCTGAAATCACCAGCTCCTGGCCCTGGAGACACTGGAACAGCTTAAGATCGCTCTTCCAACACAAAACGCATCCTTCATGGTTTAGAAAGGTGTGAGACTTATTTGCATAATAAATGACAAGGCAGGGATACATATTTCTGACAGATCCTGCCCCCCCCCGCAACTTCCCTTTGAAAGAAATCTATTTATTCTGAGTGAATCGACTCTTCTCCAGATAAATGGTGTTTGTAGTCAGTTTAGCTCCGCGAGATATGCATTCTTTTGCATGCCTGTAATGAATTTTCACAGCTAAAGCCCTAATCCAGTCTAGTCATGGAGGGTTTATCAGACCTCTTATTTTATTTCTGCCGGTAAATGGGAATTGCTTTCCTTATCACTATCTAGAGGCACCTGAGTGATTTTTGCTTCGTATTTCCTACCCCACTGGAATTCAGGATGTGGTGTTATCTGATACTGTACAATTGTCACTCATGTTAGTTGCCTTTTTATTTTAATTTGTTGGATTTATTGCTGCTGCTTTTTTTTTTTTTTTTCCCTCAAAGAGATTTTACTTTAAGATCTGAGTCCCTCCTTGCTCCCTGCCATCCTCCTGCTCACATTTCTTAGTGATTTTTGGGAAGGCAGGACCAGGACTTGTCTTGCCTTCATCTGCCTGATGCCTTCCCTTGGGAGAGGACTCAAACATTGGTCTTGTTCCCATCCATCCCACCTTCCTCCACTGGGAAAGTGCAAAACTACACAACAACAAGCAGAGATTATTCCTAAGATTGGGTTTAAAAGCAAACGGACTCAAGAGAGCAGGGGTTTCCTGACATGACCACTATGGCTGCTGCAACCAGGGAGAAGGTACGTATCTCTTAGCTCCGGAAAAGTGAACTTGCTGTTGCTGGAAAGGCACAAGAAGATCTATAAATCCTGCAGATAACACCGTGATGGATCAGTAGTGGCAAGACATTAACCTTCACTCTTGAGGAGACACCCAAATGATAACACCTGTAGCCATGCCACTCCAGAGTTATCTGTCTTGTCACTCGTGAAGATAAATCTATCTGACCTAAACCATCATCCTACGCCCCTCCAGCTTCCTCACTCAAAATCCTTGTAGATACCAGCAGGGACCAGGAAAATCACACCTCATAATCAACTGAGTGTGTGTAACAAGCCTCACATGGAAACCATTTCCTTCCAGTATGTTAAAATAATTCCACAGAGCAGGGAAAAAAACATGGTAGGCTTGAAGGCCAGTCTACATGGAAAGTGCTACATGTCAATGACAACTGTGGAAGGACAGAAAACAGCTACCAAAACCTCAAGGAGCTGTCATGCACAGGAAAATGTAAGTTAATTAAAGCCACTTAAACAAATACATCTGGGACAGGGGCGTGGGATGCAGGGAGGGAGAATGAAGTGATATTAAAAGCTCCAACAGATGGTGAATCCCAGACAGGAGGCAAGGAAACCCATTCTGCTAAATCCAGATGAGCCCCTCGCCCCAGAGCCATGCTGGAGGGGGCAGGGAGAGCCCCCTCCCAGAGCTATGCCTCCCCATCGCATCTTCTTGCAGCCCTCACAAGGACACCCAGGCTCTGCAGATCTGCCCCTCCGCTGAAAAACAGCAATGCTCCACCAACGCTCTCCTAGACCAAGCAGTGCAGGCTTGGGATTATAAATCCATTTCTTGTCTTCCTAACATCTTCTCTCCTGTCCCTACCACAGCATTCAGCCAAAACGAGAACCACGGGCAAAGCATTCATCTGGCCAAGAGCGTGAGGATGTAAATCCACCTCAAACACACCACCAGCACCAAAACCACCTCCACCTTTTGTCCTGGCCCTCTGAACCTCCAGGGCTGACTTGCCTCCTGTTACGCTCAAAAGATGAGTACAAGTTACTCACACCAGCCCCAACTTTGAATTTAAATGCCTTGAAACTCAACAAGACTTGAGCTTGAATGTTGCTTTGAGTTGTTTCAGGACATCACCCTGCTACTTATCCTCTCTACAACTACCTGAAAGGAGGTTGTAGTGAGGTGGGTCTTGGTCTCTTTTCCCAAGTAACTAGCGATAGGATGAGAGAAAACAGCCTCAAGTTGTGCCAGGGGAGGTTTAGATTGGATATTAGGAAAAATTTATTCACTGAAAGAGTGGTCAGGCACTGGAACAGGCTGCCCAAGGAAGTGGTGGAGTCACCATCCCTGAAGGTGTTCAAAAAACGTGTAGATGAGGTGCTTATGGAAATGGTTTAGCAGTGGACTTGGCAGTGTTAGGTTTATGGTTGGACCCGATGATCTTAACGGTCTTTTCCAACTTCAGTGATTCTGTGATTCTACGATTCTACTTTGCTTTGACCATATGGCTCCCCTATACAAGACTTTATTTTTATTGTAACCGTCTCCCAAAGAAACTTAAAATGGTGGGTCTTTACATATTCCTTTGAGTATTAATTCACAAGCGGTACCAAAACACCCACACAAGGTTGGGTCATCATGGAGAACCTGCCTCCGCCACCGCTGCCACTCAACCGTCCCCTTTGAGACATCCCTGCTCGGAAAGCAGCGCCCACCAGCCTCAGCACAAGGCAGACGGGAAGGGAAACAGCAAAGCTATCTGCACACCATCAAACCCCCGCTGCAGGATGACAGCACGCGAGACCGCTGCCTGCGAGAGGAAGTCTTGCCATGACATCAGCCTGACCCAGTTGGAGTGCAGGCGGCACAGAAATACAGACAGAGGAGCGAGGAGAACGCAGGTTTCCAACACATCTCGGTCTGCTTCCCATCCTCCTTTCTCTGCTGGAATGGAGGTGACGCAGCAGACCCAATGCTAACCCAGCGTGGTCCTCCAGCGAAGACAGGAGGCCGCTGGAATCTGGTTACCTTCATTAGCAGGGACCTGGTGCAGTGAAGGTCCCAGGTCACAGAGGAGAAGGTCTGAGATCTCCTTCCTCACCCTGCAGCTCATTTTCTAACCCCAAAACCAGGCTTTGCTGCAGATCTTCTATTCTAACCCTGGGTAAGATTCATTCATCACAAGTCCCCATGGCTCTGCAGAGAACATCCCTGCCTGGGCTCTCCAAAAATAGCCCGGTACAGCATCCCCCTCCCTGCCCGCAGCACCCGGCAGGCCGGCAGACAGCCAAGCCCCCCGCACCCCACCCATGCCCCCAACCTCTTTCCCTCCCAAGGGCGACTTCCTCAATGCAGCCCAGCTGCCTGCCCCCACCCACCGAGGGCTGATAGATTTGTGCAGTCCCCTTAGGGTGGGGTTGGTACAGTTATTTCCTCTTTTCCAAAAAAAAAAAAAAAAGAAAGAAAAAGGAAAAAAAAAATGCAATTAACCTTTTCCTCCCCTTTCAAGGGGCAAGAAACATCCCTGCCACAGAAATGGTTTGCAGACCAAGAGATCTGCTCGTGCATCTGTGCCAAGGCTATTCTGGCTTAGCTAAAATTAAAGACCTGAAGTCGTATGTGGGCCTTTACGGAACTGTCACGGAGACCGCAAGATTAGAGGACCAGGCAGTGACCTGGGAGGCCACACTCTATTCCCAGCTGTGCCGAGGGTTTCTCATGTGAGTCACAACATGTTTCTCCACCTCTGTTTCCCCAAAGATAAAAGAAGGGCAGAGGAACTGAGCCCATCAAGAGTGCAGACCTACATGTGAAGAACCTGAAGGTCCACGGGACCAGGTAAATCCACAGGACCAGACACTGATACTGCTGCACTCCTGGGAGGATGAAGCAGCTCAGTCGTTTGTGTTTTGGAAGCTAGAGCATGGAGTGGCTTTCCCAATCCTTCAGGCCAAGCTGCCTGCCCCTCTAAGCGACGCCAAAATGAGCAGATCCATAGGTACATGTAAGGACTTCTGCACCATCTCAGGAATTTTCAATAATAATCCCATCTCACAGACTGTCCTGGGTGCCTCAAGCCCTTCTCTGTCCCTCCAAAACTACTCTCATTTATCCCGCGTTTCCCCAGCATGCCCAGCCCAGAGCGCTGATGGACCGCTGCCGGACAATCACAGAGCGGGCACATCTCAGCTACAGACCCAGAAGCATCAGGACAACAGAGAAATCACAGCCAGGTCTTGCCTGATCACCTCCAGTACCCATCCAAACGCTAGCTAGAGATCGAACGGCACTGGAAAAACAGGGAAACGCAGGATAAACCCAGCATCTCGGCCACCATTGCCGCTCCCACGGCAAGCAGGTCCTCCTCCGCCGGCTGTGCCAGCTATTGTTGGGTACATAAAGACCTCTCCACCAGCCCTGCCCTGCCGTCAGCATGCAGCTCATTACTCTGCAAAGGGCTTTGAAATGTTCTGAATATGAAAGGTGCTCCATCAGACCAAATCCAGCTCCGTTTGCTATTACAATACAGTGCATTTCTTTTGTCTGCACCTTTTGATGGCGCCCAATTGTTCCCCTCACTCAGTATTTCGGAGTCATTAGTTGGAATTAGTAAAGTTCCCGCTGCCGGACTTTTCCAAGGCTGTGTTCTCGGGCTACAAAGAGTTGATGAGGAGTTGTCCTGCTTTCACGGAGCTGGAGGCGCGCGGCGGGGAGTGTTTCGGGGGGAGCGGGCAGTCTGCTCAACTCCACTCTCCCACTGCAGGCACTGGGAAATGGACGTGCGACAAGATGCTGCGGGTGGTCCCAGCAGGGCTGGTGCTTCCTGGCCAGGAGGGAGCCCACAGATCCTTTCACGTGGTACCACTGGTGGGACTAGGTGAACAGCTTTGCCCAGTCGCACACATTTTTAAGGACCACATCTCAGAGAGTGAAAGTTCCTTGCCCAGAAATCCCTTGCTCCCTGTTTCAAGGCACCAGCACTGAAGAAGTCACCTTTCTCTGGGTGCCTGGCCACCTGCATGGTGAAAACATCTGGATGGGCCTAATCTTGTCCTCCAAGCTCTCACTCACGTTATGCCTTTCCAGCTCTCCAACAATACCCACCCGGCCCGTTTTGGTGACGTCCAATCTACAGGTATGGGTGCGTATTTGCCATGGGAAGCCCAGGAGAGAGGGACAGCGGACACAGCTTTCCTCATCCACCACCAGCATGAATTGGGTTCAACACCAGAGCAGATTCCAAGATCCCAGCTCTGATGGGGATCAAGGGGCCCATGAAATGGGGCACACATGGAATAATTCTCTGGGTATATGCTCCTGATGGCCAGGAAACAGCTGAGATGCTTTCAAATCTGGTGGTTGTACCTGCAGCACTGCACTAACAGCCCTTGATGGACCTTTCATCCTCAAATTCCCTTAATCGGTTTTAGAAGCTATTTATACTTCTGGCATCCACAACATCCTGTGGCAAGGAGGTCCACAGTTTAATTACATGTTTTACCAAAAAAGCACGTCCTCCTGTTTAAGGCCTCTGCCCAACCATTTCACAGTTCTTCTCTAGCTTTTGTGCTGCGAGACACAACAAATAACTCTTCCCTATCCACTTCCACAGCATGTAGAGCTTATAACCCCACTTAGATGCCTCCTCACCTCCTTCTCCAGGCTGAAAGGAGGAGTGGTCTGTCCAGCCACTTTTCACGTTGAAGCTGTCCCATACCACTCCTCCTTGTCCCCCTCTCCATCCTATTCCAGCCCCACTATGAGTCCCCACACACCAAATGGGACACTTTTGGCTCCTTCTTTCCCAAAAAAAACATCCCCTGCATTCCAGCTGACTGCAGCGAGGAGATGCTCCCAGCAGCTCCACACAGGGAGAAGCAAATCCCCAGCCATGCTGTGTCCCCAGCACATGAACTAAGGCACACCAAGTACGTCTCTGTCCCCAAAACACCCCACACCCTGCAACAGGCTTAATTGGCAGGGGTGTTAATGAAAAGAGGACCCTTGGGAACTAATGGTGTAATGGGGCTGAAGACCAGCACCAGAGAGACATGCACCTCCATGAGCCGACACCAGCTGAGAGCAAAGGTGGGTCCCACTGCGTTACACACTTTCCAGATATCACACAGCCTCCACGACAGATCACAGGATGGTTTGGGTGGGAAGGGACCTTTAAAGGCCATCCAGTCCAACACCCTGCAAGGAGCAGGGGCATCTCCAACCACATCAGGTTGCTCACAGCCCCGGGCCAACCTGGCCTGGAATGTTTCCAGGGATGTGGCATCCACCACCAGCCCTGAGAAAAAAACTAGGAGCAAACCAACCTTACTGGATATCCCTGGGGAGTGGGAAGAAGAGCTCACCATCGAACCCAGCTCCTTTAGCAGCTCGTCACCTTTCATGGTGGATTGTGCTTCCATTCCCTAAGGATTTCCCTGAAAATTATCTTATAGATCATCCCACCTAACACTAGCAACAGCACTTCCATTGCAACCCAACGAAATGCAGGCAATTCACACCTCTCACCTTGCGTTTTCTTAAGTAACGCCGTACAATAAAACAGCCTGCCCAGATTCCACCCTAATCTAAAAACAACTTTATGGCTTCTAATTTTAGTGCTAATCTTCCTTTGCTATGCTTGTGTGATTTCTAATTATTTTATCCCCAAGCCCTGCTTTGACAGATAGTTGTACCTTCTCCAATGCCAAGTGACTTGTGAAGTGCCTTTAAAAATATGCTGATCATTTCAGGTTCATCTTCTGTTCCTACGCAAATAATGTTCTCATATATGGCTTCACTGGGGAAATATTATTATTAAAACAACAATAATAAAAGCAATACAATTTTAAAAGGAGGGCTCTGTTTCTTAGAATGATCCCTATCTAATCCTGCAAACAACGTATTTTTCTCTTAAAAGCTGTTGAAGAGCACAAATCCGTTATCCAGATACGGATCTCTTAATAATTCAGTGTCTTTGGCTTGGCATTGCTCCCAGAACATTTTGCCTTTATCTATCCTTATTTGCAGGTTACAACACATCGAAGAGCAATCGGCCATGCCAAAACCTCGGGAGGACTTTGCGAGGGACGGCGCGAAGTGGCGGCAGAGACATGCTTGCCTCAATGCTCCCCAGGAGTGTTTTTTATAGAAATCCTCCGTATTTATCCCACCAAACATCAGCCCTCATCTGAAGATGTGTTGCAGGGGCTTACGATGAACCTCCAGCCCAGGCTCCTCAACAGGCAGATGTTTTCACCTGAAGCAACCTCTTGATCCTCCTAATCATTGACCTAGATCAAATCTGTTTCCCATACTGTTAAATTTCCACAACAATTTATTGGGGAGACGATGCTGCCCACGGAATGTTTCAGGATGCTGAAAGGAGGAGCTGCCTCCCTGCCCAGCTCTGCCACCACACCGCAGGTCCCAGTAGGACCTGCCACCAGCAGCCAGCACCGGGGTGAGGGACACAGGGCTGGTGGATGTTTGGTGGGTTATTTCCTTCCCCAGGATTTACACTGCACTCCAGTCAATTGGAAAACATCCATTTGACCTGTGACATCTTTGTTTTAGTTACTCTCCAAGCTTTGACAGCAGCGGTTTAAACACAGAGCGTATGAGCTTCGGCACTGAGAATGCACCCCATCCCCACAACTTCAGAGTGGATGGTGAAAAATACTGCAGCGCAGCCCTGATGGTGACCATATTTCTTCTTTCTTGTTCTTTATTTTCCTCTCTTTCACTTTCTGAGCATGTTTCACCATCTGTGTCTTCTGCCTCCCCACTGGAAACGTGAGCTTAGCTCCCCACCGCAAGAGAGAACGATACGGGGTGGTTTTTTTTTTTTAATTCCCTGCACAATGCTGTGTACAGCGTATTTGAAATGGAGATTGTCAAAACAGGAAACAACCCAGTCAAAGTCCTCAGGCCTGGGTCCCGAAAATGTCACCGTACAGAGCTGCAAGGGATGGAGAATAGCCCTCTGTTCCCGCACGGAGAGAGGATGCTCCGGGAGAGCGGCCAGCGACACACGATCTGCCCTCTCACCATCCACCCTGGTCTTGAAAGCTGGGCTTTAACCTCTGCCGAAACCAGTGGGAAGATGGTTTTTATTAACTGATTTATTGGGGGGGGAGGGGAAATCTGACAGACAGGGTTAGAAATTATAACCCGCTGTTGAGAGGTACTTTTATCAGCATAGAGAATTTAGCAGGGAATATAATCTCGCTCAGGAAGCCAATCCTACAGGAAATCCTTCATCCTTAGTGCTTCAGAGTAACATCCACAGCATCCTGCTGGCTTCCTCCTTACTCCTCTTAAAACTCACCCCTGAGATCCTTGCTTCTCTCCAGGCACTGAGTTTGAGCTGGCCTTGCTGGGCTGGAAGAATAAATCTTGGGTCAAATCCTGCCCATGGCCCCACCGGGCTGACACTGCATCTCCAGGAGGACACAGAGCAGGGCACTGCTTGGTTCTAGGCTCTTTTGATTTCCATCTATCTGCCTGGGAGCAAATATTTTAAAAATAATGAGGAAGTTTCTCAAAGGCACAACAATGAGGCCAGGTTTGGAGGAGAGAATGCAGCTGCCATGAGTAAGGTTTTCACAATTTATTTTTCTGCAGAAAATAGTTGCTAGAATTATTTTAAAAAGCAAGTTCCTGCAGCTGTAAGTTTTAAAAGTCTGACCTGACCAGGCATCCTCACCAACAAACACTGGTATTTTCGGCCTTGGACTGCTTCCAATGGGAATGAAAACCTTTTCTCTTTTTTTTTTTTTTTTGGTTTGTTTTTACAGCTTTCTGCAAGTTAAGCTCAGAAGAACTTCCTAAACAGAAGACCCGGTGACCATTGCCAGAACCAGCAATTCAAGTTGCCCAGAGAGGTGGTGGATGCCCCATCCCTGGAAACATTCCAGGCCAGGTTGGACGGGGCTCTGAGCAACCTGATCTGGTTGGAGATGCCCCTGCTCCTTGCAGGGGGGTTGGACTGGGTGGCCTTGAAAGGTCCTTTCCCACCCAAACCGTTCTATGATTCCCCCTCTGGAAGCAAAGGAGATATGTTGTTTTATTTTTGAGGGAATGCTGGTTATTACTGTAGCGTCAAATCACTGATCTACAAAAAATCCACAGATTCATAGGATGGACAACTAGGAATGTAGTCTCAGATGGTCTGCATAGCCCAGAACATCAAATTTCACTCATCATCAAGAATAAGAATAATTACCTAGGGCCCGATCCTGAAAGGTGCTGTGTGCAGCCAAGTGGTCTCCACTCCCATAGAGTTCAGTGTCTCAGGGGCTCTCAGAAGGGTCAGCCTTGGAGCCTGGGTAAAACAAGACAGGTTGGTCTTAGTCCAGTCTTTTGCAAAAAAAACTATATAACCTATAATAAAAAAATCCCAGCTCCACATGCCGGTCCCGTATCCCTGTATGAGGAGATAAGGCAAGGGTCACATGGAGCATGTCCAGGGAGATGCTCTCCAACCCACAGGCATTCTCTGCAGATCATGGATGGAGACCTGCAGCACACAGGAGAGAAGCTACACCAGGATGGATGCACCCATAGAGCTTTAGTCCACATCCCGGAACACCAACATGATGTTCCTCAGGAGCACTGCTTTATCCAAGCCATCACACACAGACACATACACTGTCAACACCGTTCCAGAGCTAACACACCTTCCTGGCAGAAGACAAACTCCAAGGTTGCCTTGCCAACTCTACGGGAAGCGATCAACCAGGAGATAAGAGAAGTTTGCTGGGTTTCCAGGGAGGAAGCCTAGGAACACCCCTCCGTGCTCCTTGCCGGCTGGCAGTGACGCGCGGCACCCCAGCCCCGGGCAGGCACAGCCATGCCAAGAGCAGGGTGAAGGGAGGGAAGAGGATGACGGGGACAGGATGACAGCACTTTTCTCCATACAGCCTTTGTTTTGGGAGGTCCCCTGAGATGCTCGGCTTGGGGTGGCCAAGTCCTCCTTCTTCCCTATAAGGGAAACGGATGAGGGCAGGAAAACAATGCTCTCTCCTCACTCGCCTAATGGAAGAACAAAAGCACAGTGATTCCTTCCAAAAACATCTTTTGAGGAACAGACGATTGAGCCCGAAGGCCCAGTATTTCTGGTTTATTTATTTTTGGATGAACTCCAGCCTGGCAGCGTCTTCCTGTCCTTCCTCCAGACTCCTGCAGGACTTGCCCAGAGCTGCACAGATTATGCAGGGCTTGCACAGACCCCAAACTCCGTTGAGGATTTAACATTCAGCACCTTGTAGAGGTGATGAAACCAAAGGTGAGGTTCCTCCACTGGACCTCATCACCAGCAAGTCCCATCTGTAGGGTGGAAGGGACAAGGGGCCATCACCCACCCATAGCCCTAGTCCAGCAGAAGGAAGGGTCTGCCCCAGCCTGATTCCACCAGGAAGTGGGACCAAAACCCATTATAGCCAAAACCAGCACCAGATCTTTCGTCGCTCAGCGGCGGTAGCTGCTACAAAGCAGAAGAA
The DNA here is from genome assembly GCA_011801015.1 of Ardeotis arabs. NCBI lineage: Eukaryota > Metazoa > Chordata > Aves > Otidiformes > Otididae > Ardeotis > Ardeotis arabs. The sequence goes on from JAAGAY010142192.1 coordinate 74,609, forward strand.
GGGGATTTCTGCCATGCTGATTGCTCATGGAAAGTCCCTGACTGGCCCACAACTGTGGAAAAAACCAGAAAATACAACTT
>JAAGAY010142193.1:0-29836 GCA_011801015.1 Ardeotis arabs
AAGATGAAAATACATGAAGCACATGTGGGTAGACAGTAGCTGTTCCTTCACCTGGCTTTTTTCTCTAGCTTCAGCTTCGCACTGGAAGGGATTTGTAAATGTCTATTAGTCCTTCACAGAGATAACGTGTAATTTTTTCAGATGGTTACGTGCCACACATTAGTATGCTTTCCTATACATTGGATAGAATATTATGGAAGGAAGCATTTATCTTGTGTAAATTAATCTCCTTTAATTCAGTGTGTTGCAAGTAGCTTCACATACACATCTTACAGTAAAAAGCATCTGAAAAGCACAGTGTCAATCATAACAAAGCAATGTTGATAAGCTTTTTAAAAATTTGACCTGCAAAATGGAGTCTTGCATTGTAAACTTAGGACAGGCATGGGAAAAAAATAATCTCAAACAAAAGAGCAGTTTAGAAAATGTATTGGTTTAGCTTTGAAATCAAAATTAGCAGCAAAAGGAAAAGGTTCTTTACTCAGGAGAATTCAGTTTATCCATTGTTTTAACATTTTGTGCCCTAAGCACAAGCCACAGTTCGTTTTCTTCAGAATAGATCTGGCAGATTCCAGCCATAGAGTCTGTGGTTTTCGAACTCAAGAAGCTGTAAATTTTATAACTCTGCGCCCTGCGGTCAGAGCTGCTGAGTGTTGTGTCTGAAGTCAGGTGGTTGGTGTGTTAAAGGTAGACATTAAACAGTTCTGTTGAGGAACTGGAAATGTTTAAGGAGGTTGTTTGCCAGCTGTAAATTTGGGAGCAAATGCCAGTTGGCTGAAAAGATGCTGGAATGCATCCAGTTAAGTAGACTAGCACTGGAGGTCTTTCCAAATTTGTAGGTCTGATAACTTGGCTGTATATGCAGACTTCAGTTATTGGGTTGTTAAAGAAGAGCTTTATAATGAAAATACAATCAAAACCTTTTTATATGCTCATTACTTTGGAAAAATCAAAATGGCAACTTTGCAATAGTATTGCATTCCTGATGAAAACTTGTTTGACCACTATACACGGTATACTGTTTTTCAGCTGACTGCCAGGGATTTTAAAGTATACGGTTTTGTGCCCTGCAATATTTTGTCTCCAATACTTTTCCAGAGTTTGATTTTGCCCTTTTAGGTGGGACGGTACAGGAGGAAAGAGACTGTGATGCAGCTCTTGCTCTGGAAACGTTCCCGCCGTAGTCTGCTGGGTGGGAAGGGGCTCTAGCCTTGGCTGCCAGCCAGGAAAGGGAGAGGAAGTTCACTTCATCTGCCTGTTATAATGGTGTCTGCTTCACAACGCGCAAGAAGGGGCTGGAGCCCGGGGTCTTAAAATGTGTATGGCCCAGCCTGCCCGGCGTGCAGCATTTACCCCACAGGCATGCACTCAGCTAGAGGGCGCGAGTTTCTTACATCACTGTGTGGTTCTTCTCTGAAGTGATAGATACTAACCTGTCTTGTTCTAACTTGTCCGAGATAATTTCCTCTTCATTCCCTTTACTCTGTCGAAGCACCAGCAGAATATTGCTTTAACAGGAGTAAGACTGGTTGCCACTTTTATCTTCTCATCCTCCCTCTTTTGTGTTCTGAATTCTGTTGTTCAGGGTGCGTTCGTTATGTTTCTTGGCTCCACTGTCACAAAGTAAAAAGCACTTTCAGAAGACAAGTATTCAGTCTAACACTTTAAGGTATTTTTATTAGAAAAGTTTTAAGCTTTACTGTTTTTTTGGCCACTGCCATAGCACAGTTTTATGACAGTTGTCAGAATCAAGTGAGGTGAGGGCTAACCCTTACACAAGGTCTTGAGGTATGGGCAAAACCTCCTCCTCTTTTGACACATGACTTACTAAAAGGCCAGATAGAATTTCAGCCTCTGCACTTGAAGGAACACAGAACACCTACTGAAATGGGAGAAAGTGCATCCTCGCAGGACCATGACAGAGGAAATCTGACTTTGACTGTTCATACATTAGCCAGATCCTTTCTAACACAAGAAAGTAAAGCTGCTCTTTGAAATTGTTTCTGGCTGCCTAAGATGCTGAGATCTGTGCTAACACCTTGGACTCGTAGGACCTTCCTATGAGTAGAAGCAAATTAAAGCATTTTGAGGTCTGGTCTGTAAGAAGAACCAGGAAAGGAATTGGTTTAATTACAGAATAGTTTTCCAGGGCTCAATTCTTATTAATGCACCCCATTTGTTTCTGAGGCACACATTTTGAAACTTTACAGACTAGATATTTGTCTCAGTTTCTCCTTAAGAGGACGACAGTAGAGTGAACACATATTATTGCAACCTGTTTTTTCTAGAAACTCTTCGTGCCCATGGACTTGAGTTTCAATATTCAAAGTGACTGCAGAAGAGCTGTTTTAACAGACGTCTTGCTATCAGCAATCAGACAGCTTTCTAAAAATAAAAATTTACAGAAGAGACATTTTCCTTCTTCTGAAGGGGCCTGTTAAATCTTATAAAATATTTACATTTAATAGTGATGAATAGCCAAAGAAAAAAAGAAAAGTCCCAAAAAAAGTTACACTGATAATGGTTTGAACAGAGCATAGCAAATAGGGCACAGAACCACAGAGTGATGAATGAACATAACATGGAATATGGAAACTGTGTAAGAGGCTCGTTAGTGCGCACCATGTGCTGTGAGCACTCAAGGCAGGAGAGGCTTTCTGGAAGGACGGTATGAGATCCAGAGATTCAGAGTGCATCTGTGCAGGGCACCGTGAAGTTGCAAAGCAGTCTCAATTCTACTGTTTTCTAATTTCAGAGTGTTTGATTTTAATCCTGTTCTTGTGAAACATACATACATATATGACTCACCCCTAAAGCAAATATAGAAGTATTATTTCTATAAAGAGTATTCAGTAAAAACAGATCAGTAATCACTCTCCATTCTCTCAGTAATCACTGAGTATTCTAAGCTGCTCATGAATCATGCCTGGATGGGTGAGATGAAAACTTTCACATGAAATACTTTAATTTACCTGTGCTTGGAGGTTCTTCTAATCTGAATCTTCCAAGGAAAAGGCATGTACTGTCCAATTCTTTTGGAAGTATTTTGCCTTTTACAGTTCTAATTCCTATATTCTCAGTTTGGATGATTATTAAGGTTCACTGACTGAAATAAAATCTTTGGCTACTAAGAATGGAAAATATAGCATCCATTATTCTTTCTTGTAGAAAAGTAAACAGTATGCAGTCCAGATCCTTCATGTGTTCAACATTATTGAGCTGGAGGTCATGTAAATTTGGTCTGAATTTTCACTGTCATGAGTAATTTCTGTTTTCCAATAGGTACATTTTCAGAATACTTTAAAAGCCTTGGCTACATTTCAAAATGTTATTTTATTTCTTGGTCTTAAATGACATAAATGCAAGTTTGTTGCTATTTCATAAAAGCAGTCTATACAGAGATCAGTTCTACCTACATGGATTGCTTAAGCACTCAGGTTAGAAACAATTTGAACTTAACTGATAATTTATTAATATTTTGAATGGTAATGATTAACGTAGACTGGAATTGTACTTGAAATGCTAGCACTTATCAAAAAGCATATTTAGGAACTGGGGCTGACTGCACCTGCTCTTTATATTACTCTGACCAGATCCATATTTGTGAAGAATTAAAACTTCATAGAGCTCTGTAACTGTAAACTCTTGCACTTTCTCTATTAAGTATGAACATAAATGCACTTTGCTGCCAAAAATAGTTTCTAAAATAAATGCTGTTAAATAGAAATTTCTCCTCAAATTTAGGTATGTGTCAGATGTTCACGCATCTTGCATTGATTATAAGTCAGACTTGAAATGAATACAGTGAATTTTAGAGTTGCATACATGAAAACTGCAGTATAATTCACCACTAAAATAGTACGCCCCTGAGAGCTGGGCTCCCTCAGTTAAATGACAAAAATTGTTATTATAGTGAGTAGTCACACTTTCTATAAATTTTCTAACATGTTATGCTAAAATCATGAATAAAAGATTTTTTCCAGTCCTTTTTCCCTTGTAGACACCCAGGGATGGGTCCTCTTCTGGACTGAAGCTTTATCAGCGTCAATCATCATGAGAAAATACCAGCTCAGGGTCTTTCAAGCATAATTTATCACCAGTCCACATAGGAGAAAAAAAAAAAAAAAATATCTATTTTATAGCCTCAGCCCCAAGAACTGAGGACGTCATCTCTAACCACCTCTGTTCCTAGTCCCCACACAGCTATACTGCTGCTTTGCTCAAGCCTCCTTCAGCAAAGCATTTGAGTCCTGCTCACTTAATGGGCAGAGGCTTCTTCATTCATAGAAGGCATTGTGGAAGGATCAGCTCGCCTGGACTTCGCTTACTAAAAGAGAAGAAACTTCTCCCACCCCTAAATCCTTAATCCATCCACTGCCACGGGCAAACTCCAGCACTTGCCAGCGAGCCCCCAGCCAACGCAGGGACCCACTTATTAAGGGTCAATTGCAGGAGCAGAGCGCCGAGAGCTGGGGCGGGGGCAGTGACTAATACAGCACTGCCAAAAGTCTTTGGATGATATTTCACATCTTCTGAAGGCATTTCTACTTCACCAATCAGTCAAATGTCTTCTGATTTAAAGGAGTGGTATGCTGAACTGTGTATTTCTGCGCTTTTCTGTTACATGCCCTGCAGGTGTTAGTCCAAGCAAATGCTTTGCTGTTTAGGAATTACTTTGATGGTTGTTAATTTATTGAAAAATTAGGTCTCCGGAAAATTCTTTCACAAACAGCGTGTGTATAAATATTGTGTGTATCATGTTTAGTTCCTCTTCCTCCAGAATGACAGAATCCTTTTCTTTTTTTTTTTACCCTCCCTCCTTTTTTCTTTTAAACAAACCCCGAACACCCCTCTACAGATCCTGTTACAAGGCAAAAATCCTGGGATTGCTTGGGAATATACATTTTCCAAAACGAACAATGAAAACAAGACATCTGTCAAAAAACATAGCTACTCCTGGGTGACGGTGCAGTCTGAGTGCTCAGCTACTTGCGGTGGTGGTAGGTAACTTTCCAATTGCCAATCTTCATCTTTTAAGTTTTTTTTATAGCATCTTAAACATTTCAGCTGCTTTTATTTTGCAAACATGTGTCAATACATACAGGTGGTTACACTGAACACCTGGTCCTTATTTTTTTTTATCTGACAACTTACAACATAGATGATGTACCTTCATACTTCCTTTATAGTAAAAAAGAATTCATGCCAGTCTCAATTTGTGTCACTTACAGTGACTCAGTCTTTTTTCTTTAGGTCAATCCGTGTGCATATGATATCTTGCTGTTAAGTAATGTGGGAATTAAATACGTGCTTTGCTGTTGCTGCAGTATGGGAATATAGAAAGATACCAAATAATGAGTAAAATTTATCTTATCTGTAGAGAGTAATCGAAGACTAAAATATAATCAACACCTTTACTGACAGTTGCACCCTGATTTTCTCACTGTTTAATTACAAATATTTGAGTTCTGCCAGGTCAGAGTCTGAAATTCTGTATAAGCTAAGGATTTCTTGTTACCATATTCCTCTAGGTATTTGCTTTGCGCAGACCATCTGTTTGTTTTTCTAAATTCTGGATGTTCTGTCGGTGAAAGCAGTTCTGGGAGGTAATGAAAGCAGAAACCTGGCATGTGGGAAGTCCTACAAAAAAAAAAAGAGAATTAAAATGTTAGGACCCTTTAAATTGGAACTGTGTCATCTAAATCAGACTATGTGACGCAGTTGTCTTCAATACCAAAGAATAGGACTGGGTGACCTAGGAAATGCCACGTTATGCTCCTGTATTGGCAGACAAGTCCAGGTGAAATTCAGGAATATCTTGCTAGTGTGTTGTCAGACTTCACAGCGTCTCAGTAAACTGTTTATGGAAGAAAGACCCGCCAGGAGCACTGCAGACATAAAATATGACAACTTTTCTTGCTTGCCTTTAAAACAAATGAAGGTTGCAACATGGATATAAAGATGATGGAAACAACTGTGTTTCCAAGTTTGACTTGCTGTGCCAAGTCACCCATGGGTGAGGTGAATGATACATCTCAATAAAAAGATAAATCCATAAAATCACTTAATCTTATAGCATTTGTAGTCTTCTCTGTAATCTGCTGATGTTGACGCTAGATAAGTGAAGGTTTAGGTGAAGGAACCTGCAGAATTCTGAAGTGTGTAAAGTAAAGATATGCTGTAAAAACTTGCTACGTGTTTTGTTCCAGTTTGCAAGTGCATGAGGAGAGCTCTAAGCAAGCACTGCTAGTTTCTGCAGGGAATTAGGATTTGAAGAATTACTAATTTTTGCTGGGGGATGGTTCTGCACATATGCTGTTTATAACTAAAATGTTTCATCTGACTTCAATAGTACCTGTGTTACAGAGAAGGAAATTAACGTTAAGACCATGTTGCCAAATTAAATCCTATTTTATTTAGTTCAAGTCAGTGGAATTTTACCAAGGATAAGCTTGGACTTGTCTAGTTAAAATTCTTCCCTGCTACTTTTTCTCTTATAATTTGAGTAAACGTTTATTTTATTGTATTTTTTTTTTCTAATACTTCCATAGGACACATTACAGCAAAAGCAATTTGTTTAGAAGATCATCGTACACAAGTTAATTCCTCCTTTTGTGGCCCAAGGATGAAGCCTTTAACTGACACAAAGCTATGCAATACTAATCCCTGCCCAGCATAGTAAGTCCTCTTTATTTTTGTACCTTTTCGTTGTGCCGTATGACTGAGTTTGCCACAAAAGAAGTCCCCTCCGATAGGCACGCAGAATTGTATAGCCTACTAGATGAACTCACTTTTATTCTGTAACGTAAACCAGTAATTGTTTAAAAATGTTAGTTGTGTAGGCTTCTACCCAAGGATAATAATAGAGGCGGTATTTCTTATGTTGCTAAGCAAGACCTCCTGAGGATTGCTTGCAGCTCTGTCACCATGCTGGGGTTAGCTATGTGACACTGAGTAAATCTAAGTTACTTAGAGGCCTGTTCTGCCACCTTTACTCACCTTGAATCAATAAGACCATTTCCTGAGTAAAGTGCTACTCCCCCTGTGGAAGCTTGGCCCCACAACTCAGATTCCACATATTAGATTAGGTTAAAAGAATCTTGTGAAGTGTAATTAGTGATTTTTGGACAAAATCTACCACAGAGTGTTACAATACCAAGAAGAGGACTATCTAAACCAAATAAATCGTCAGCAATGCTCCTGGTGCCCACAAAAAAAAATATGAAGACATTGCCTATGTGAAAAATCTTATTTTCTAAAAGACATAAGAAAGGTGAGATGCAATGGAAGACACTGACATATAGATAAGCATTTCGAATCCAGCTGGTCCAAATCAATAGAGCTCCTTTAAAAACAAGGGAGTTACACTAATTTATAGTAGCTGTGGTAGGGGTCCTTTGGAAAAAAAAAATGTTGTTTACTCATATAATTAAACACAGTATTATGTGGCTTAGAATATAAATGGGTAGATTTAAGGACATATTGGCCATCTTTCTTCTGCTGGTTTTTTTTCACTTTTGGATTCCTGACTTGGCAACCTTAGCGCTATTTTAATTTTATACTAAAGATCAGTAAAGCTGTACTATGTTGGACATTTTGACTTCCAGAACAGGAGATTTTCTAAAGCAATAAATTGAAAAAAAATATGAGCATTTCAGTGGGAAATAAAGATAGTTAAGGATGCAGTGAAGCGCACAGGCAGCAGAAGGCAGAGGAAATGGAGGAAAGCTCTAGACCTGGTGTCATCTGCTGGATTGACTCTGATAAAAGCACTGGACGGTAAAAGCCACTGGCTAAGCCTGCTCCCATACTTCACAGAATGACAGCCCTGAGGAAGGTTGATAGGAAGCACTCCCCATCTCCTCCAATCCAGAAGAGGATGATGGGGCAAAGCAAAAAGATGTATATGTTCTACAGGAGCTTTGTTCTTGCTTAAAAATCCATAGTTTGAAATATGTTGAACATTATAAAAATAGTCCAGTAATAGTCTGGAATTTCCTGCAAAATTTAAAGATTACAGCAGAGTACACAAAATCCAAATGGCAAATTACACACCATGACCACATAACGATAGAGATAAGGTTTAAATAATGGTAACATGTGACATGAGAGCCTCATGTTCCTACTTCAGCAGTTTCTTTAGATTGCATTTAGCCACATGAATTTTCTCAATACTAATTTTAAGTAATCTTTGCAGCCAAACACAATCTGTTCATATACGACTTATCTTCTGCCAGAACTATTTTTATCCAATGAACTCAGTAACATTTAAACAGAAATGTAGTGTCTGTGGTGTTCCCAGGAGTCTTTTTAAGCTGTTTATGCTTACCTTTGTTTTGGTGTGGCATTGTTATGCTATAAAGCTTCACCAAAATCATATTAATTTCTATTGACCACACACAAAATTTCCCATTTCTGTTAAGCAGAGGTCTCGATGTATTTTGAACATCTACTGATATATCTATCACAGGAAATGCTGAATATCCATTTTGACATGCAATGCAATGTTTCCATGCTGAAACTGCTCTGATATTCTTAGATTTACTACTTTAAAAGACAATTAATGACTTGGACCCTAAAAAGAGTACAAAAAGAAGAAATGTAAAAGCCCCAAGACACCTTTAGGGAAAAAAAATGCAACTCACTCATTAATTATTTTTAAAATCCTTAGGATATATTCATGCATGGAAGATCTACATGTAGGACCATGCCTTAAATTAAGACTGCCATTCTGCTGAGTGAAACTATGCCAGAATCTCTGCTGAAGAATCTGCCCAGAAAATCATGGCATGTAATATTTCCCATAAAACCGAGACTGCGAACATCAAAAATGTAGTATTAATAAATACCATGAAGGAAACAAGGAATACTGAATAGCCAGCAAATAAAGCAAAAACAAATATGGTAGGCATAATAGGCAAGGGAAGGAGGTGAATAATAGAGGAGATGATACAAGCGTGTCGGTTCTGTGACATAAAAGAGGCTCTAGACTTATAAAGGTCAGTGAGGAATAACTGCTGCATAAGAACAAAGACTTATTAGTCTGAGTAGGAACAAACTACTGTCCCAACAGTAAGAACACCGAAAGGCATCAGTACTGCACACTGTTGTTGTTGGATTTCAGAGCTGCCAAATCTGGTCATAGTTATTTAGTTATTTGAGCTAATGAAAGATACTCTTGGATCATAGCCCAGATAATCTTGGAAAATGGCAGTTTACTAGAGGACATTAAAGTAGGTTTATTGCCCTCTCCTCTGTGAAGAGGGAAACTTTCTGGGCAGTTATGGTGAATAAACTCTTAAAATGAACACTTTTGGTTCCTCTACCAATCACCATTGTCAGAAACATCAAGGCAAACTAATTAAAAGTTGGAAAAAAAGATTAAAACTATAACCTTTTTCCAAAAGTGAGTATTGCAATAGTCCAAATATTTATAAATCAGACCAAAAGGAAACTTCTGACGTGTTCTGGAATTACATAATAACTACTGACTTTTCAGATTAATATTTCTTTGTCCTTACATTACTGTTTTTTTTTTACTTCCCACTACTTTTGACAGTTACTGGAGTTACTAGACTGAGAGTTGGGATTTCTTTGATTCCCATAGGAATTTTTCCAAAACAGACTTTTTATACATTTTTTACAAATTAAAATTAGCTTTATTTTCAGGCAGATGTGAACAGAATGGCAAATGGGATGCTGTTCATCTTTCACACAGAAAAGAAAAAAAAAAAAGCTTGCTTGTCATTTACAAAAATCCTATGTATGCAGCTATTCCAGTGGTCACAGGGCTGATGCTGTGAGAAACCATGGAAGTAGGATAGGCCAAGCATTTGGATTGAGATGAGAATGTTTTCTGTGGCATACATTATTAAAATCTGTAAAACTGCTGGTTTAAAATCTTTAAAATTCAGTGCTGGGTCTTTGAATAAGAGTTCTCAACTTGAGTAATCATCATATAGTCATTCATAATTTCCTTTGTTTCTCCACAGCTGTTTTCCTATCTAGTTGTTATTTATGGTCTTCCATTGTACGCCTTTGTGGGCAGACTCTTGGCTGTATGTTTGCAGTGTTCCACAAAGGCTGGGGACCATTCAGTCCTTCAGTAACAGGAATACTGAGCAGCTATTGACATTTCAAAACTGAACTTATCCTAAGCAATTGGCAACAATTCTTCAGACTTTGTGTAACTTCATTAACACGATGCGTAGCTGAAGTGTTCCTGTGACTGGAGATAGATTTGCCCAACAGCTTTTGCTGGTTAGCGTTCCTCTGGTTTATTTTGATTCAGCATCATCTATCTGCCGATTTTATTAGTCTGAGGACATTTAAATCCCCAGACCCTAATGACAGCACTGCTGATTTTAGCAAACAAGATCTTTTTTGTGAATAGAGGCCAGTAAAGTTTGACAGAAGTACCACTGAACAGCACCATGCCAACGTTTGTTGCCCTGCATGAGTGTATCTACTCACAAACACATTGGCAGGTACCTGTTCAGCTAAACTGGCTCCATTCTTTCCCTGCCATGCCAGCTTTTCCCTTAGATCAGCTTTTCCTCCTCTGCCCTGTCTTCTAAGAGATGTAAAAAGGAAAAAATGTAACAACAAAGGGCAGAACTTTCCAATAATCAAATCTTATTGATTGACAGAACTCTAACCATCTATCTGGCTTCTTCCTTTGGCCTCTGGTGTGTTAGTCTCTTTGGAGGTCTCTTCAGCAGCTAACGTGACAAGAGTGATCATCCCACCATTTATTTAGAAAAGAGTTTTCTTTTCCTGTTTTAGAGATATTTTTTTTTCAATTAAAACCATAGATGTGGTTAAAAAGGCACGGTAATTTGTTAGCCAGACCCTTAGATCTTCTAGAAACTCCACCAGCCTCAATGGCACTATCTCTCTCAGTCCCCATGGAACTCCAAGTGCCAGGTCGGATTCGTAGGCAAGTTGGTTCTGGTAGATGAGAACTGTAGATAAGTAATACTAGTTTTTCTAGTTGTGTGACTTACATTTCATCCCTAGCAAAATGTTCCATGCTTTGAAGACAGATTATATAACTAAGGCTTGTTGATTGCTTGAACAGGTATATCAGTACATCAGGAGAGCAGGCTAAGCAGGATCCCCGAATGGCTCACATTTGATAGGTGGCTCATACGTATTGATTTGATAAAGCTAACTGCACTCCTGTGTTTCTAACATACATTTCCTTCTCTAAGCTGGTCAACAGGCGAATGGAGTGCATGCAGCAAATCTTGTGGAGAAGGCCAACAAAGTCGTCTCATTCAGTGTGTCCAGAAAAGGGCTTTCCAAAGAGAGGAGGTAGTGGCCCATTCCCTGTGTCCTGTCAGCACCCCTGCACAGGTGCAGATGTGCAATAGTCAGGACTGCCCACCTGAATGGAGCCCTGGCCCGTGGTCTCAGGTAATCTGGAGAAAAACTTACATTTTTGTCTGCTGGCATAATGAAAATATTGCTCAAAAAGAATACTGCAAAAACTTGGTGAAGATGATAGTATTTTGCAAGTGGCTCTGGAAGATAATATGTAAACTCTGCATATATTTTAGCTAGCCTTCCTAAGTGCTCGGACAGGAGAGCTTGCAGAAGTGGACATGTGGTGTCCTTTCTGGGTACATACAAACAGATGGATTTTTTTTTTTTTTATATCCTCTTTAGGAAGTGGTATAATTCAAGTTGGGATTTTCAAATAAGCCTATGAAAATTAATTTCACAAGTCCTGCTGAAGTGTAGTGAATAGGCCTATTGAACAAGTTACTGAAGATTTTAAGATTCAACTGAAAGCTGTTGTATCACAGGCTCAAAGGAATTAAAAGGAAAAAAAAATGCAAAATACCCATCCTCTCTTACACAAATCAGAGTAATTTTAACTGAAAGGAATTTTTTGTTTGTTTGGAGGAAAAATTAAAACCACAGATTTTCGGCATGCAGGTATTTCTGTTGCATCCTCAGTACAGCTTTGCTTTCATGAAATCTTTTTAAAACATTTGAAATTTAATATGAATAGTGATAGTGCAGGATTCTGCCTTGGAATGTGCCCCTTAATTATTAATAAAAAGAAGAATAATTAGAAGAGGATGCAACAAGGTAGAAAGCTGACAGCATTACTGCAGGGCCGTGGATTTCTTCATTTCATCAGAAATGGCTTGTTCATGCATTTTATTGTTCGCTAAGGCAATGAGAGCTATAGAATGTCTTTTCAACTGAACCTTGGTTCAGGAGTGCATAGTTATTCCCTGGTGACTTGTCCTAAGCTTCAGCTGTAAGCTTGGCAATTAAAATGTCTTTGGCCAAACTTCTTAACCATTGTCTGTATCAGATTTTTGTCTTATAGTGAGCTTCATTTGGGGAAGGAGTTACGTATAGATTCCCTGGGTAGTTTTCTCTACCTCTATCTCATCCCTCTAGGCCAAGGTGAGGACAAAAATAACAAATTGCTGAGAACATCTTGCTGTGGGAGATTTTGTGATGGGCTGTTAGGACCAGCTTTCAACTATGCTGTCCAGGGAAAAAAGCATTTTGCTCACAAGTCCAACTTTCCTCATCTACGGAAGAGAGACATTACTTATCTGTCCTACATGGGGGCTGTAAGAGTTCACAGTTTACATTAAGAAAACATTTAGAACAATGTTTCAGCAGTGACATACAGATGTTACTGTTACTTATTTACCAACACAATTATATTATAATGGCAGCTACACAGCACGTTAGCCATGGTTTCTATGCTCTCCTGTAAAATACAAATAATGCCAATTTTAATTTCCTCTCATTCAAATGAATATTTCTTTCCATCACAGTGCTCCAAGACTTGTGGGAGAGGTGTTAAGAAACGGGATGTCTACTGCAAAAGTACCGGTTCTCCCAAGGTTAAAATCTTGCCTGAAAGTATGTGCAGCAGAGACCATAAACCTGAATCCCAGCAGACCTGTGTGCTAGGACGCTGTCCCAAAAATGACCGACTCCAGTGGGTGATTTCTTCCTGGAGTGAGGTAAAGTGGTGCAGTTACATGGTTCACTGTCTTCCTTTGCTGCTCTTGGAAACATTGACTCAGGGACACCCACAAACCATGTGGGGGAAAGCAAGCTGAGCTGTCATTTGAAAATCAGATGTAGTAGGCAAGCCACTATAAAAATACAGTTGTTTACATCCAGATGTAGTTAGATGTACCCTGATGTCTTTGTTTTTTAGGACTTTCACTGACTTGGATTCATATTTCAGTTTACACATTCCAGAACATGTGGAATGGTCTTTGTGGTTTTAGTTATATAATGCTTTTGTAGTTTCGCATAATTTGGGGTCTCCTGCACATAGCACACTCTCCTTTATCCGAACGTGTTTCCATAGATTTAAGAGGTGTACCTTGCCTTTGCAGTGCTCAACCTCCTGTGGCCCAGGTGTACAAAAGCGAGAACTAAAATGTGGTGAGAAAAGCATCCATGGGAAATTGATCACCTTTCCTCAGAGAAGATGTAGAAACATCAAGAAACCAGATGCCATCCTGGAAGAAGCTTGTAACAAGGGAGCCTGTCCCTCACAAACGCTGTATAACATGGTGTCTGGCTGGTATTCCTCACCCTGGCAGCAGGTAGGAATGGGAAACTTTCTCGCCTCTCTCACCTTTTCTCCAGCACTGTTTCATTTCTTGGCTTTTATTGAATTTACAAAAGGAGCAAGTTTCTCTACACAGTAGCTCAAGTAGCATACCGTAGTGCTTTTCTACTACACAACATCAAAGAACAAAACAAATGCAATGTGCTTGTTGACTCTTGGACAGTGTATCCACCATAATTAGGTGAGGCTGCGGTGCTGGGCTTGGAGAGCATCAAACCTAGAAAAGCCGCAGTATCCTGTGCCGCAGAATGGATGCTAGCTGGAGCGGCACAAACAGCTGGTGGGCGTAAAATGCTGAAGACCGTGCCACTGTGACTTGAGGGCAGTGTGAGTCCAAGCTCCCTAGATTAAAGCTAGCTCCAGTCTTAGACTGTGCTGTAGTCAAATGTCCGATTGTATGGAGGAGGCATCTCCAGTCCTAACAGTCCACAGGTGTCTCCTGCACATAGCCGTTCCCTGAAGGTCGCACCATTCAGCCACTGAAACATGATGCAGCTGGTCTACACCCATCATGTACTTTGGTGCAGCTCATTTCTTTGTCCTGAAACTGAAGAATGTCACCTAAAAATGTTATTCGTGCTTGAGAGGCACTACATTCCATGCTCATTTTCCAACGCTTTTTGTCTCAGTCTTCTTCGAACTGCACTGTGGTTGAACTATTACATATCTATATGCACAATGTATTTGAGTATCTGCACAGATTGCCTGGAATTCCCTAAATACTATGATTAATTACAGGATCAGTCTGTATTTGTTTCTACATTCTTGCAAACAAGCTTCTGTATTTCTGGAACTTATCTACTTTATGAGTCACATATCAATGAGACACACACTCATTTAATAACATTTACATGAAACAATGTATGCCTGACAATCGTAATCAGATGAAAATGATCACATTTATCTTAAAGACAACTTTTCATGAAACACATACAAGTAAAAGGCTTATTCATTTTAAAATAGTTCATAGATCTTCCTGCAAACGCATACTGGTTTTCCCCAGATACTGCCATAATTATGGTGCAGGTGGGAGTTTTCTCTCTGTTCAGACAGCAGCATTGGGCCCAGAGGCTCAGAATTCAAAGGAAATCAGTGCAGACAATCAGGAACAGGTTTTCTAAACTAAACTACTCAGTTTCTGTCTCGATGCCTAAATAAGGAACCAAATTTTCAGCTGAGACCTTAAGTAACCAAACTTTCAGAAGGGAGAACAAATACACACATCTTTGAAAAGCTGGTCCTGCTGGGGGTTGCTGAACAGCAACACATCCAATCCTGACCCCTCTCTCTTTCTTTGAAAGTTTCACCCATAGCCCTTGAAAGTTACTCCTTGGCTTTCATGGGCTCCCAGAGAGTCTCTATAATGAAAGATGACTTTTACTTTTTTCCTCTCTTCAGTGTACAGTAACATGTGGAGGGGGAGTGCAAACCCGGAGCGTACAGTGCCTGCGCCAAGGACGACCAGCTTCTGGGTGCTTGCCCCATCAGAAACCAGCAGCCCTGAGAGCCTGCAATACGAACTTCTGTCCAGTTCCTGTGAAAAGAGGTAACGCTCAGTTCCACATGCTGCAGCAGGGCTGGTTGCTTAGCACTCTATAGCCAGCAAGTCACCTTTTCCAATTACATCCACTGAGGATTAGGATTTGGCATGTTCCTTCATAAATGAATTTTCCCTAGACTTTCCAGCTTTACAGTCACTCTCTGATACTACAGCATCTCTCTTCTCAAAGTGAATCCTCTTAAAACGGACTTGAGAGTATAACTGAACAGATTTTTAAAAAGAAATATGTTTTAAAAAAAGTATGACAGAAAGTTATGTCATTTGGTTCTGAGCTGCATCTTTATACTATCTCATTGAATAACGTAGGATCATTGTATGCTGGTACTGTTTTATGATTAAAAATAGCAGCTTTTGAACTGAGCAATAAGAACTTGCCATTTATTTTTAGTCTTCTGAAGTCCATCCAAGCTTCAGATTGCACCCATATCCTGGGAGTCCAAAAATGCTTTGTCTAGAATGTACTTTCTCTTCTTACTGCTTCTGATCACTGTATGACCTGCAGTCAGGGAACATGAAAGTAAGCTCTGTCCCCACCTGTATGTCTGCTGTACCCCTTTCCACCTCTTCAGTGTATTTTGTAATTCTAGAGGAGCAGGAGGAGCAAGAGGTTTGTCACTCTGAATGATGGAAGGGGAATTCTCTCAGAATCACCACAGAAGAAGAGCAGTGCATTAGCCCCATCACATATGTTTGCTTACAAGCTGGTTACAGTTTGTGACTCCTGCTTAACTGTGGGAAAAAAAAGCTCATGGAGATCCAGTCTGTCCCATATAACGCCAGTTACCTTGGTATGCTAAAGCACTTTAAATAGTAACTTTAAAAATACCGTACATTAACTGTCTTTGTTACCGTTTTAAAACTGGGAGCTGAAAGTAACAGCTATAAAACTTAGGCTGGATTGCAAGGGAAAGGTGGTAATAGAGTTGGGAGCAAAGGTCAAGCTCTGGCTCTGCATCTTGTGAACTGACATCAGCCAACCACCCTTCTCATCTGCACTGACTCCTGGCAGTCACTGTGCACAGAAACCCCGTAAAACCCTGAGATATCTTAACAGAGCGTTCTACCGCATCAGCTGAAAGACATGCAGAGTATCAACCTGATAGATCGGGGTCCTGAATCCAAACAAGGACATAGAGATGAAATGGGTCTAAAAGGGATAAGTAAATAGTTCTGCTGGTTTTATAAGTAAATGTTCTTAACACTTCAAATGAACCTTCCTAAAAAGTTCTGCTGTACTTTGGAGTTTTTCTTTTACATCCTTTTCCATCACCATAGAGCAAGTACTTTTCTTTCACCCTTGCCTTCCTCTGCTATATTTCATGTCTGGAGTAATGTCTGTTATTAATTTTGGCCTTGGCCTGTTTCTCTCTCTCCTCACATCTGCAGGAGCCCTTTCCCCTTTATTATAACTGGGTCGTCAGGCTCTAGAGATCAATTATCTCTCCACTGCTCTCTAACTTTCTGTCTAAACCAACAAAAAGAGAGGGAACCAGCTGTGCTGGAATCACACAGAAGCAAATTAGTCTCTATTATCAGCCATGCAGCTCCAGCTCAGTGATCACAGTCAAGAAACTAATGTTTCAGGGAGCGTTTACACATTTTCCTAGACAAACTGGGTCATTTCCATCCCTCTGCTAGATGCAGTTATGGTCACCATAACTCCTAGTAAATCCAACTGCTTAAAATGAATGAAAATTTAAACAACATATAAATACTAGAGTAAATAGAAATAAGGAACTAACAGCCTGAGCCACATCCATTGAAGTTTGTGGGGCTCCTTTGTGTTCATTCCAGTTGTCTTTGGACTAGGTCCCAAGGGTAAAGTGTTTGACCATACCTCTGTAGTGTTAGCATTGCACTCTGATCTTCAAAAGGGACAGAAAGATTTATTAACATTGCCTCCTTAGTGCTTATAATAGGTTTTTTTTAAACAGTAATTTGCAATTTTTAAAAATTTACCCTTCCATGGCAGGAGAGCTTCTTCCTGACTTAATGAGAACAGCCTTCCTCACGTTGTGCTGTGCAGGTTTTTCATCTGTCGTCTGCTTTGGGTCCTCCCAGCGGTACATTCTGTCTGGTGGACAGTAGGTAAAGTAACGTGAAAGCTGGAGCTGAACTCCCAGTTTCATCCCTCAGTGAAGAATAGAAAGGCAATGCTGTGGAGTGGGAAGGCTGCAGTTCGGTACTGAGCTTCCTCGTTCCTGGACAGCGGTTTGGTCGAGGACGGCATCTTCTTTACATAATGTTAGCATTTACAGACAGGCTTATGTTTTTAAAAAGTGAGGAATAAAATGGCATCTTTAAAGAAAATTACTATTATTAAATAATTTTCTTATTCCTTCAAATAAAGGGTGATAAAGGTATACAACATCACCCTTGTCACCACATAAGAAGGAATTAAAGAAAGCAAGTAGTGACTAATCAAAAGTTGTTCCTGTAGCGAGATGGAGATGACTCCTGGCTCACAGACTATGAAGCTGTCTGTGCTGTATGAGGGAGCATTTATCTTCTGTGACTCAGCTTAGCTGATCTGAGAACGCAGACTTCAGTGGCTAGATTTTTCTTCACTGTCTCCCTGTAAATTCCTTTATTGGCCATGTAAACAGTAGTTCTGAGAGTCGAATGGAATCTTTTCCCATGCTCACAGGAGATTTCAGTTTAGCTATAAATTTTGCTAAATCTCATTTAAATGTCTTACTGCTCTCTCAGACATGGTGAATTTGTTTATAAATCATCCGCATGAATCATCACTCTGCTCTTTTAAAGAAACATAAAGCATCCACTACAAAACTGTAGAATGGAGCAGCTATGAAATGTTTCTAAAGCAACTAGGATGTGTGTATAAATGTACATACATTTAAGTGAAATGAAATCTTAATTGAAAAGTATGGTTCATTTGTATTTGTAATTAAAAGCTGCGCTTTTCAGAACGAATCATTGTTAGCCTGTCTCTTATCCCACTGCAGTTTATTAAGATTTCACCAGTATGGCACAGTCAAACTCCTGAAAGCCTGATTCATGCCATCTAAATAAAGTGTCTAAGAAGAGAGATTTCTTAGACTCCTTGCATAGTCAAATAGTCATAGAGAAATAAGTCCCTCTAGGAAGTGCTGGAATGCAAACACATAGCACTTAGTGCACACATATGCAGAGAGCAGGGCCCACGCCTCCAGCTTTCCATGTATTTTGCGTGCACATGCACACGCACTCAAAGCTGACGTTACTCTGAAGTGTAGGTAGGCTCCACCTGTTGACGATGGCAGCAAGCAACCAGCACAAGCACAGAGCAGGCTCATCTGGCTTTAGAACATTTGTCATCAGAGATTAAAACACAGATGACTTTTAATCCTCCACAATGGAATTTCCTCTTGTTTTCCAGAACTTCAAATTGTGCTTTAATTCTTTTAATTCCTTTAGCCTCTGACTTTCCTGTTATATTAGCTCTATCTTTATCAAATTAACAAATTTGCTCTCTTAACAAATTAAAAAAATAAACTAGTAATGTTGGGATGAAAGATAGTTCATGGTTCCTCTTCTTTGAATTGAGTCACTCATTGTGTTTTTAATATTACCACATGCATACAAGTGCGGAACGGTTCTCTGACTTGTAGACTTGCTGAAACACAGTCTTACCATATTGCTTGGATTTCTCTCCTTCAGATGATCCTTCTTGTGTGGATTTCTTCAGCTGGTGTCATCTGGTACCCCAGCATGGTGTCTGTAACCACAAATTTTATGGCAAGCAATGTTGTAAATCATGCACGAAGAAGAACTGATAGCAGTGTGTTATCTGAACCCTTCAGTTACAGGATTTTCTTCTTCAATTTATGTTGGAATTAACTTTGCTTTGAGGCAAGACATGGTGCCACATAAACCACTGATGGAAGAGACATTTTTTCTAAGGGAATGTCTGAGGTACAGTAATTGTTGGATATATATTGAAAAAGGAATGTTTCTTTTTTTTCTTTATTTGCTGACCTCACTAAAGTACAGGGTACTATGGATCACTTGAACACTGAGACTCGAGGGGCAGTTCTTCTTTCTTTAAAAGTGTCATTTTGCACTGTCATATGTTATGAGGAAGAAAATAAGACAAGGAAGCCTTTTCTGGCGAATTTAGCAGAACGCAAAGCAAAAGAGACTGGGAGCTCAAGGAGGAAGGTTACAGCATGGCAACATGGCAGATCGCACTATCAAAAGCGTTTCCTTTCATATTTTTTTTACAATCCTATCGTCCCAGGGTAAGGAAGCTGTTTACTGCCACTTTCACAGAGAGACATTCAAATGGCTGTTGTCTGGAGAATGCAGTGTCACACGTGTGACCGCAAGAAGTAAATAGTGCACTACAAAGATATATGGTGCTTCTCTATTAGACTTGCTGCTGGAAAAGCAAGTTTTGCATCATGCTAATGTTGTTTTTTTATTGTTTTGAAGAATTCATTTTCTGCTTTCTGTAGAAACTCAGAGGTGGTTAACTAGTAACTTGAAATATATTCCTAGAAATATTCAGCGTTAGAATATTTGGACTTTTTAATATTGCTGTGTTACAAGTAAAATAGAATTTCATATTTCAACTAACTCAAGGAACTCCATTTTATTGAGCTCAATGGTTATGTTTTCAACTTTCTAAGCTCATTAGATATGTAATTTTAAAATGTAAACTTGGTATTTTAAAGTAGGTGGTTTTTTTTTTTTCAGAAGCTAGGTTGTTTGAATGCCAAGATACTGAAGAATGTCTTCCTTTTAATCTTAAATTTCTCTGCAAATTTGGTTCATCCATTACACAAAGGAAATAACAAGAATACTACAATCCATTAACTCATGCTAAACTTCTCTAAATAGTTATTTATTCACATAGTGTTATATGAAAAAAAAAAAGATAAAGGTAAGTGGATGATTTACTCTAACCAAATAAAAGTCAATTATATTTTTATACGTTCTCCTAATACTTTTATTTAGTTCAGAATCCACCAACAAACAAAAGAACTATAACCATAATGATAGTTGTAGTCAGTATCGAGATGGTCGGTGACACTCTGTATCAAATGGGACAATTTCTGCGTTGAAAAAATACCCACCCTATTTGCCAAACCCATGCTGACACAGAGCTGTGTCCTACTGTAATTTTCTGGGGAGCGCCTACAAGGGACATATTTATCTAATTCCACCCAATCCCACAACTTTGTTTGATGAATGTAGTTCAGTTTTACTATTTTTTTTAAAGTATCATTTCTGTGTAAGATTAGCCAGCTCAGCACTAATGCCAGACAGTGGTCACTTAAAATTAGCAGTTCCTTTTGCAAAAATTTAAATTAAAAACATGTATTCCTATGATACTTTAAGAAATGATGATTGGAAACATATCTCAACCTACACCACTCTGTCTTGATGTTGGACATTGTGTAATTATAACCTTTTTTCTAGGAAAATTAAAGGTTTTTGTTTTGTTTTGTTTTGATAATTGTGTCCTTTTTCTTATTTGATGTAAAATAATTAATTTATTAATGCATAGCTTTTCCTTTATATCTATCTCTTTGCTCACTTCCTTAAGTAAGTGACAACTGAGGAAAGAAAATGGTAGTGTCACAAAGTATGAATTATGGTGTAAAAAAAAAAAAAAAGCAAAAAATATAAGTGTAATATTTAATTATTTTATAAGCTTTGTAATAAAGTACTCTAACTGTTTCATTGTATTTGGAATTGTAAAATTCATGAATTAAATATGGAGGTTATAAGTAAATACCAATTAATATAAGAAGTGGTGTATGCATTCATTTGTGTTTGTGTTGATTTTCCCCATAGTAAAGTAAAACATTATTCTGTTTTCTTCAGCTACGTAATTGGCTAATGTCTGTGCCCCTGAGGCTGACAGTTCTGTGGAGCAGTAGCAAGAAAAGCCGCCCCACAAAAAGCCTGTTCTTTGGGGCAATGGCAATTTAGCCACCATAGCTGTGCCCTCTGCCTAACCATGCCCCTACCACTCAGGGCTGGGATGGGTTAATATGGGCGGGCACCCCTCCACACAGTGGCTGTGAGTGGTAACAAGCCGTTATGATGAATGGGATGGAGGTCATTCCTTTCAGGCACTCAAAGTCAGGCATACGTGCTAAGGTCATGTGAAACTTCTCTACTTTTGAAGGTCCCATTATATTGGCAAGTGAGGAATGCACGACTGGTTATTCAACAGAGTGAATAGATTGTAGTTGCCTCTTAAGAGCAGAAGATGTTTCCCATTTGAATGACTACTCTACCATTGAAGCAGCTGGCTTGGATTGTGCCTCTTTCAGGCACAAAAAGGCAAAATGGACATAACTTCAGGGTTTTATTTTCCTAACAGCACAAAAGCTAAAATACACAAAAAAAAAAAAAAAATAAAAAAAATATACAGTTGCCCCTCCCTGTGCAAGACAGAACTGACCAATTGCTTCTCTCACCAAAGACAGTGGAACCTTGTCTAGCACAGACCCAGCATGATTCTTCCCTGCCTGTATTTATCTGCAAGGTGGTTTGCAAGATAAGAAGCCTCACTCAACACAGCATTAGGTTTTACAGCCTCTCCCCTGTGCCTGGGGACACTTTGTTTGTCTAAAAATGACTCAGCTACGATGTTTCCAAGCCAATCCCTGCTAGGGCCTACATCAATGCAGTGGATCATTTCTCATATATATATATATATATATATATTATTTAACATGTATTTGCTGCTTTTCCCTTCATTCACCACCACTCAGTTCTCTGCCTCACTTGTACAGCAAGCTATACAGAGTATTGTTGGAAGAAACACTGAGCAGTAGAATCCAGTAGGCAACAATAAGCCATAGATCAGTCTGCTCCTGAAGGATTCCCAGCAAGCACTCCTTTGAATATGATTTGGACTAGTGATTTGAATAATTAATATGCCCACACAAGAATTCAGACTCTAACTGGCTTTGTGTTCTGGGCTAGAATTTTGGAATTAAAATGAACTGATGGTTGTCAGTGAATTACAGTGTTGGAGATGGATGTTGAAAGAGGAAATATTGCATAAAGATGTGCTATTGTGTGGCTGGATCAGCCCCAAGTCCACAACTGTTCTGTGGCTAAGACCTTACAACAATATTTGGTATACAAAGCTTGGCAGTTTTCTAGAAGTATATTGCTGCAAGGCTCACTTTATAAAGCAGAACGGGGTCTTTTCACAAAGGAATAGCTCCATTTCCTGTAGTCAGATTTCATCACTCAGGTAAAGGATGCATCTGCCTAAAACTCAAACAGATATCTAATGAATGGCTTGATTGTGTGAATCAAACTCAACTATCTCAGATGCCCAGAAGACATGAAATGTTGGAGACAGATGAACATTTCCCTGCATGTGGTTTTACAGTAACGTGATCCATATCCCATATTTCCTTTATTTTTCAGCAAAACTATTCAAAAGCATCAATAAAATAAATTAACATTATTATTTCTATTGTAATAGAAGTCCAACCCCACTGAGTCACTGGGATCCCATTGTGTACAACACTGTATACACGTCATGAAAGGCTTACAGTTCTGAGAGTACAACAAGAAACAATAGGAAAAGAACATGTTAACAGTGAGCTCCGTGTGATGAAGAGAAAAAGTGTTGCTTGTGGCTCACTGTCTGGACACTGCAGAACATTTCAAGGGCAGCTCCATGCAGATAAGATCTGAAAGAGCAACACTGAGGAACTTTATCTTGAGTCTGTCTCGAAAGCAAACACTGAGCATTGCTGAGGCCTGAGAGGACAGTAGGGAGGAAAGGCAGCAGAGAAGCTGGGATACAGTGGAACGCATCAAAGATGAGGTGTGGTCAACGTTGAGTCCTAACCAAGACACTGACTATCACAAGAGGAAATCAAGACTTCTTTCCATCAAAAAAAGTTCTGAAATAAGGAGACGCAGGTGCTAGACAATACCTTAAATCCCTCCCCAGGCAATATTGTATGAACATTAATGAAATCAAGCTGACCTTCCTGTTTACTTCTTGCACACTGTGCACCACTATCATAGGTATTCTTCATCCATTGCTCCTCAGAACAAATCGAGGTCTGGGTTGGGCTGGAACACATCCTTCCCAGATGTATATCACATTCCAAAGTTCACCTTGCAGCTTACAAATAGCACTTGGTTCCCACATGAACAGGCAGCGACAGAGCGGTAGCAGGGCTGTAGTGATTCTCAGACTTGCACTGCAAATGGGAGAGATGCAGGTTGTTATTTACAGCATTTGTACTGCATTGCCCATGGGAAGTCCTTACTTCTACTCAGGGTAGAGTTAAGCAGAAGCACGCTCTGGCCTGAAGAGTTTGCCTTCTAACAGCTGCCACACACCCAGCAGGGCTAAGGGAAGTAGGGCACTCATTTTCCATGATGGATACCAGGGCAGAGACAGCTTGAATGTCCTAGCTGGGCTGAACTAGAGACAAAATCTGAATTTCTCAATTCACTGCAATGCAGTAATATCAAAACCAGCTCATGCTTCCTGAAGAAAGCATCTATTAGGGGACCTATCCTTTAAACTACTAAACATTTTATGTACCTTCTGTTCAATAAGTATTCAATCATGACCACAATCTGTTTTAATTTCTGGATTCTGCCAATGCAGGCAGGAACCATCAGCTAAGCCCTAACTTCCAGGGTTACTTTCTAAGCATTAAATCAAGCTATTGCCACCGTACATTTCAGCCTTAACCCTGCTGTGTACCTGCTGCAACTTCAAACAGACCTTTACCACCCTTTAGGTGACTGGGGCTGCCAAGCATTTATTTATTATGTTCTGTTGTGATAATGTTCACTAAGCTTTTCATAATAACATAGGAGAGCTGACACAAAAGCTCATTCAAGAAGAATATGAAAGGGTTTGTAATGGAAATGTTTACTCATTGAGTTCTTACCTATGGGAAGCAAACATTTCAGAGAAAAGCATACACAAGAACTCCCTCTTTGGGATATCTTCTCCTATCACCATAATATCTGAATAAGGTCTGTCTAATAGGAGAAACTGAAGACGTTCTCCCCAAAGCAGGAATCCCCTGCCAACACTCCCGTGCTTCCATAGAAATAACAACCCTGTACTAGCTCTGTATAGATTACAGCTGAAGAGATTCAGGGTAGCTGCAGAATTCAAGAGTTGTTCTTGTACAAAATACTGAATCCTATCTATAACGCCCTTTCTGACAAACCGTCATAGTGCTTTCAGCATGGTAACGTCTTGCAGACATCCCAGTTCCTCACCTCAGGTATTCCAGGATTCCTCCAGGGCTCAAGCAGAGGGGGGAACCTGAACACAGGAGTGGCTGCATTTTCCTTCCATAAGGAAGGATGAGAGAAAATGCCATTAGTGTTTTCCCTGGATGCAGTCATGACTCGTCTCAGAGGAAAAGCCATTCTGGTGTGACGTGTTCCCCAGAGCACTAGAACTCACATTTCCACGCTGCATATTCAATGTAACTGTTGAGCAAGTAAAAAGTAATTGAGGTCTCCATTTCCTCAGAATGCATCACCAAAAAATGGTATTTATAAGCTACAAACCAAAGTATTTTGTGGCTTTCATTTTGGGGGCTTTTGATAGCTGAAATACAACTTTTGATTGAAAAAGACAGAGTAAGCTTTCCAAGTACATTTTTAATATCCAAACTCACTGATTTGTTTTTCCCAAAATGATACAAATTGATAAACTTTACAGAAAGCACTCAGATTATTCACTGTGTTAATTGTATGTCACTATTTATCCACAGGAGCTGAATAAGATTCAATATACAAATGATCATTTCACCTCCCACAGAAAGATACTCTACTTCCAAGCCCATTAAAGGAATTTTAGCTTTCAAAGAATTTAACCGCACAGCACCCTCCATTGATATTTTAACTGGATCAGAACATTTCATTTCTAGCCAGAGATATTGCCTGTCAGCAGAAAGCTCATCAGCTCAGACTTTGTAAAAATACACTGCAAGTGCCAAGTTGCCCAGAACTACCATGACTTACTCATTCTTCTCTTTGCTGGTGTGTGGGGAAAAGTCAACCAACACAGACAATAACAGGCTGTAAACACAGCTCTCTCCAATTAAATATAGTATACATGTCTTCAAACTGTATCATTTACCACAATTTCATTTTGAGGGTTGTGGTCTCCACTTCCAAAATACTAGTTGCAAAACCAAAATTGTATGTAAACAAACTGGACCATCTAATTAGAAAAGCATTTAGCTACTGAGTGAGACCATCAGACGGTATACGGGCTACTGTGATACACATCTACCCTATTACATGTTCTGAACGTGAACTGGCATTGTGTCTTGCAGCCAGTTAACATCTAATGCTGACCTTTGTATTTTTTGTTTCTCAATTGCAATGGAACTTTTCATAAAAACTCTGAACTTGTTATAAGCTTATTATTCAGATAAGCATACAGCTTGATCAAGCATCAGAACCAGTCTACTAATCTCTAGCTAGACTAGGCCTATATTACATTAGCCACATCGATTCAAGAGCGTACCAGAGGAACTCTCAGGTAGCCGATATAAAACACTTAACACACTAAGACACATTTAACATCTGGCACACTCATCAGTCATTTCATTTATTCCTTAGCACAGTGATTCTAGCCTACAGCTTACCCATTTTTGAGAATCCTGCTCGATTTCACCAGTCACACCACTGTTTGTAAGGTAGAGCTCAAGCCTCCAGGCCTCCCCGCCGCCGTGCGGTAGCTGAGAAGACAGAAGTTCACAGAAGTGCTTATATAACAGGTGAGGGTTGATGCCAGAGCTATAAATTAAAGTTTGGGATTACAGGGCTTCTAAGCTTTGACCTGTTGTCATCAACAACTGCGAGGTTGACAGGAGGTCAGACTGACCTGTGTTTGCTGCACAGTATTTGCATTGTGTTGAATTTGACCCACTCCTCAGTGTTTCTGCTGGTCTTCAGCAGGGGCCAAGAATGGAGTTTTCATCTTGAACCATAACTTGGAAACCCAAGTAGAAGGGAATCTACCCTGACAAAAAGCAGACGTGAGATACTGTACAGGATTTGCCAATACTCTGTTGTTCTTGGTTGAGTGATTTGCTCACTGTTTTACACACAATGCTAAATCTATGGTCAGGAAGGAGGATTTTTTTCTTACCCAGTTAAGATCATCTGGACATTTTCAAATACCTTCCTAGTATTACTGCACATATTTTAACCTCCTCTACAGTCTTCCCTTGAATTATCGGGTTTTAAATCTTGGACCTTTTGTATCAAGTCTGCTGTAAGGTGGTAGTGTTTTTGCAACTTCTTGTACTTGAGCTGGGGAAGGAAGAGTGGAAGAGGATCGGAAGAGCAGATACTCTTTTGGCTCCTTCTGGACTCTACACCTATGACACAGCAGTCTGTTGTGGTCAGAGACTGGATTTGATAAAAAAAGTGATCACTTTCAGCCCTTTAACCCCTCTCTCTAGCTCACTATATCCACTAGCCACTCTTTGATTAGCTTGGTTAAATGGCTAGTTTTATGTAGGGCAGGCACAACTCATACCTCATGCCTATAGAAAGGCAAGTGCAATGGAGCCCTCATGTTGACTGGTACTGATAACAGCACTGATCTGCTGAGAGATCGAGACTTAAAGGGAGATTAAAGGTCTTATTCTTCTTTTAGGTCACAGCACAGATTCCTCTAACAAGGTCAGTTTCAGAATCTGCCACCCAAACTCTTCCTACCATATATATACTGTATAATTCCTCCTGGCTCTTAATCTAGCTCTTTTTTTATATAAGGAATGTAATTAAGGTGGAAAAAACCCCCAAACTATTTCATATATGCTACATTGCCTTACTCAGGAAAGGGCCAGAGTGAAGTAGTTCCCCAGCTTCCTCAATTACACAATCACACTTTGCCCAGGAACAGAGTAGTTCAAGAACTGGCTTATTCTTGGTACTGGCTTTTGTAAATGCTCTTCCCTGAACTTCTCATTAACCTTCTGAACCTCATGCCTACTGGATGGATCCCAGCCAGCACCCTTCAGCTACCAAAGGGCTCTTTGAAAGGAGAGTTTACACCTCAGCTTCCAAATTGTGTTCCTGTGGCACACTAACTATACAGCAGAGGAAGGCAAACAGAGGATTTTCCTTTTTAAAAACAGCAGTCGATTAAAAAATAAAGTAGCAATAATGTGAGAATCATACAGTCCTGAAATCTTCAGACATTTTGGCACATAGCTCTGTCTCTCTCGGACAATTGCGTCCCCTTTTTCACTGCTTCTCTCCTCCTGTTCCAAAGCTCCCCCCAAAGCCATCGGGGGGTGGGAGCAGAGCGGGTTGTGAAGTGTCTTGGGGTAATGCACTTTGACAGGGAACTATGCTGATTAAAAGTTATGGCTTCGGAACAGCAAAGCTCCCACTGCTGTCTGTGTACAAGTTGCTGCTTTCTATTTAAACCTTAACAGTCACATCTAATCAAGAGAAAATAAGAACATTTTTATGAATTCCATGAGAAAAAATTCCCCTCAGGTGTAGGTTGCACGGTTTGATCAGCTCCAGTATCATGTTCCAGCATTTCATATTAATCCTGCAGATCCTGAGCCAAGAATGCTAGATTTCCTACTCGCCTGACAGCCAGGCAAAAGCACTTTGGCAATTTGTTATTATTTCAGCTAAACTTGCAATATGCAAATTAAGATTTATGGCAAATGAAGGCTTAAAACCATGCATTTATCTTCAGGTGGAAACGGTATCATGTAGTTCCAAGGTGCCAAAAAATACCAGAGCTGGGCAGAGAACAAGTGAATTACAAATCCCAGAAGGCACTGGAGAGTTGTATATCAGCATTTTGTGTCCTGATGACAGGAAAAACTATTTCACAGTCTGAGATTTTCTGCAAGATATGGAGTTGACCCAGCCCTCAGACTAAGTATCTCATTTCAGTGTTTCCAACTGAAAATTGTTAAAGTGTCAGGTAAATCTAGGTTTTTCAACAAAGCTAAACTAAGAAAAAAATTGGTTTAGGGAATCTAAGTATCTTGTTGAAAACACAGTGATGGGGAAAAAAACTGATTAAGTACAGACAACATTTATATTCCCTACAATTCTCCCATCCTCCCCCTTGTTTCCCCATGCATAAGCAATTAAGATCTTTCCCAGCCATGTGCCGATTCAGCTTTGCTGCAATCAGAGACAAAATACTGCCTGTTCCCTCCCTCATCTTTCTGGACTAGTACAGAGTAACACAAAGCATGTAAGTAAGATTCAGAGGTGCTCTAGAGAGATGCATTCCTGTGTGGTCTTATTCCCTGCTTTATATTCCGCAGTACTGAAGACAATAGGATGACACATGGACTGGAGATAGATCCATGCATACTTTCCTTTGTAAGTCAGGGTTTCCAATGAAAAGCATTGGAAAACAGACACATGCCCAAAGTTCAGCTCAGCCTGAGCCTTGGGGTCCAATTTTTGTCTCAATCTGAAATAATTTCCCTTAAGTTAAAGGATTCATAACCATACAAAATCACTGCATACAAGCCAAATTCAAGCCACATCTGGTAATAAGGACTGTAACAAGAAAGATGTTAAGTGAACAGCACATATTTTTTTCTCAGTCTATCCCATCACATACAAACCACAATTTCCAGATTCTGGAGGCTGCTTTGCCTCACTCCTCTAGCTTACTGGAAGAACAAATCAGCCTTAGTTATGCACAGTAGACCATATTCCCTGTTTCTACCTAACTCATATAATACTGCATAGAATTCAAAAAAGTGGTGTTGCAAGGAAGTCCTTTAAGTGAGGCTTGGACTTGGTTGGTGTAAATACTTAATTCTGTCTTTGAGAACGAAAGTGGCTTAATCAAAGGGATCTTGTGTCCAGTATGTGCGGGGCTGGGAACCCACTGCCCAGGCCCTACCTGGTACCTGCTGTGGCTGGTGAGAGGCTGCTCTCCAGTGTGAGGCCAGAGAATGGCACAGCAGTCAAAGAGCTGTGGTTCAGCAAGTGAAAAAATATGCGTGTTCTTAGACAGCCACCTAGTGAGTTTAGTGAGGAATCAAGAGCTGGAAGAAAATTCAATGAACTCTTACAGAGACTGGAGTTACACTACAGACACAGTGCTGAAACAGTGTTAAAGTTAGTAATGCTTTTCATAGGTTTGTCACCTCATAATCAATGCAGCAGCCGAGCTGAAGGGATCTTGAATTACTTCAGAGTTGTGAGACAAGATTCCTCATCACTTTATGTTTGGGTGAGAGTTCAAGTATTGAAAAAAGATGTCTGAGGGTTAAGTGAATTTCAAAACTTTGTTTAGGAACAAGTATATGTGTATGTTTTTATATATATATATCTTCACTTCATCTTTCTCTTACTACCCATTTCTAAATCAAAACATCATAGCTGACTGAAAACCCTTGTACCATGCGATATAAAAAAAGGGGCAAAACTCAGAAGGTAAGATCTTTAGAACTGCCCCTTGGAATTTGCGCAGAGAGCCCACTTCACCAATGTGTTTGTATTTTATCATTTCTCCTAACCTAAATTTTAACATGGTTGTGAAAACAACACAAAGTCTTTTGAGTAAGACAAGAGAACCTATAAGCCCAGCTCATATCAGGAATAGCACTTGCATTTGCTAGTTGTGTGTGCTAAATTCTAGCTCTATGAAATAAAAAAAAAAAAAAAAA
>JAAGAY010142193.1:29856-107859 GCA_011801015.1 Ardeotis arabs
ATCTGTGCCAGTCCTCTGGATGTTCAGAGCCACAACATGCAACTTCTTCCTCATTTCAGAAAGACACAGAATGTGTGGAACTACAACGAAGCAGCCAGAGTTGGCACCTCATCAGTCCAGCAGTTACTTATTAGTCACTGCTTGCTAAATTATTTTTTGCTATGAAGACCACTTGCAAGAAGAAAGCTCCCAGATGGTCTCTTTCTAGAACTGTGATAATTGAAAAAAAAAATCAGCTGAAATAAAAAAAAAAAGACACTAGTGGAAAACCCTATCAAAATGATGATTCTCCACAGTTTCATATTAAGACACCACAGAATAGCTGCAGAGGGGGTGAGTAGGTCACAGAAGAAACAATTAAACCCTGCTGATGATACTCTATTTGGGATGTTGTAGAATTTCTACTTAGATATTTACAGCCAACCAAAAATCAGAAACACTGAGCTGCCATAGCTGCAGATCATGTCAATCCTGAACCACTGCTGCAGCCTCAGACATACAGGTTCTTAGTTCTTACAGACTTGTAAGAACAACAATCCCTAAGTCCAACAATATAATAATATACTAAAAATAGCTATGAGTGCACTTTGAATTCCTCTCAGAAACATCAGCTCTACATTACTAATTAAATATCCTCGACACACAAAAAATAATTGCAAGGAAAAAGAAATCTCCCTCATGAGGGCCAGATGATTTTAATTAGGTCTCACTCAAAGTCTTCCTAGCCTCACATGGCTCAGCTCAGTACAAAACGCTCAGTCACACTGAGACTGCATGCTGTGCCCCAGGCCTCTCCTTTCCCTTTCACACTGGTTGCTGCTCTTCTGTCCCAATTCCTCTCTGCTCCTGAAGAATTTACTGTCACCCAGCCCCTGGAGCTCCAGTTCTGAAACTCCCCAGACATGTGGGGCTGGTGCCATTTGTTCATTTCTTTTTTTTTTTTATACCTCAGGAAGAGCTAGCCTGCACATATGGCATGCTTCTGTGTAGAAGCTGAACATACGCACAAAGGTTCCACACAAAATCTGTGGAGGAGGAAAAACAGTATTTATTTATTCCAGATAAGAGTTACAGCTCCTTTATCCTCCCATAGACACAAGCAGATCTGCTATCAGCCCAACAAGTGGAACACAAACTCAGACCTCACTGCCTTCCTTACAGGGCAAGAGGGGTTAAATCCTGATGGCAGCTCACCAGACCCTGAAGGGTATCACCAGAGGGAGTGTGGGCACCACCACCAACAGAAGGGATCCTGACAAATTCACACTTCTACCATCTCGCTCCACAAACCTGTTTTCATCTTTTTTTATTTGTGTACAGAGAGGAATTTGTGCCACAATGCTGTGGTGTTCTGTAACCCTGCTGAAACATGCAAGAGAATCAGTTTTCAGTGTCCCAGTTTCAACTCAGATATTTAAGGCTTTGGCATTAAAGAACTAGGGTGTCTCTAAAGTAGTCTTCCACCTCCCCCTTTCCCAGTCGTACTTATTAGTCATAAGTACTAAAATTTATACTCCATGAGAACTGGAATTTTATGAATATCCAGTTTGCTCTAAGTAGATATTTACAAATACTAGAATTACTTCATCCACTTCAGTATAACAGGTACTGGTTGTCATAGTTAATAAAAGTCCTGTAGTTTATTCTTTTGTGATTTCTCCTTTCCTGGTCTTGTGTATTTTTAAGCATAGGCTTTTGGTTTGATTTTTTTTTGTGTGCATGCTATGGGTTCAAACATATCCAGTAGTGTCACAAGCATCATCCTGGCCCAGATTGTTTACTTCAATGTTTTATCTGTCATCTCTCGGGTTCATTCTAGATCTTGCAATGAGTCAACGGAAAAATATCTCTCCAGGGTCTTCTAATTTAGAAAGAAATGCTACCATTCTCTCTGGTGAACCACCCTTGTAAATGGAAACATGCTATCTGCCAAAGCTCTGGAAAATACTCTAAGTAGACTGGCAAAATCAGAATGAATTCTCTTGCAGAGGACAGTTTGGTGGGTTTTTATTGCTTTCCAGATCTTTAACTACAGAAATATTCCTTTTAAAACTTTGTAGACCTTTCATAAAACAGAGTTGGGATTATTTTATCATTTCTATGCCTGATTTACTAACTAAAGGTTTTCTTTTTAAGTTTTGAAGGCAGGCAAGAACACAAAATTACAGCTGAGATCATGAAATTACTGGTGAGAACTTGAAGTATGGAACTACTAAAAATTCACCTCTCATGTTAGAGTAAAGCCATTTTACAGAAGTAACATTGTACATTGACATAACACTCTCAACATATCTCTCAAGCATATGAAATTAAACATGTACTGGGAATTATTTTACTATGCTTTTACATTTTCAAATCTGACATGCTGACACAGAATACAACAGAATACCCACACTACTAGGAAAGCATATGTTTGGACCTCCAGTGTATTTTATGTAAAAGTTTGTTATCCCATGAACATGAGATACATAAGAATGCAAATTTAACTATTAAAATTTGCTCAAGTTTTTTGACAAATTCAAATGAGCTGCACACAACTGAACTAACGCAGTGCGTGCTTGCAAAAGATACTCTGCAGATCTGACTTGCCTGAGATTCTTTGCAGACAGCAAAGTTTCAAAGTCATATCAAGAAAATGAGAAAAAAAACAACCCTGTATTTGCTAGATTATTTGCTTGCAAAAACTGATTTGTTCCATTTTAGTGAAAACAACCTCAAAGACACAAAGTTGTCACACTTTTTGTAAAACAGGAGAAATGTTGACCCATCTGAGAAACTAAGATATAGCTCCTGGTTTAATAACATTACATGGCTTAACAGTATGCTTGCATTGATAATACCATAGAGCTCAGACGACGGAGCCAACAGAAACACACTACTGAGCTTGGAGATAACTTTTCTCTCTTGTCAGTGTTTCTTAATGCTGAGCCTATCTAGTTTTGGAGAAAGTCTCGTATTTTTGATCTGAAAGAAATTTAAAAAACCCACCTCTGTTTTCACAGATGTAGGAGATTTAAATTCAGGCAGCCTGTGAAACTTCATAGAAGCCAAAACTTCCCACAGCTCATCTAGAACTTAAAAGAGGTGTTTGCTCATTCTATCTGATGTTTTACACTCCTCATGTGAGACAATTCCCTCCACTCATCTCCCCTAGTGGTCTTAATTTCAGAACAGAAGTGTTGTCTCATAGAAGCAGACTGCATGGTGATATGGTAGAATAAGTTGTAGAGAAACTCTTATGTCATATGGGAAAACTTTGAAAGCACGTTACAGGTGTTTAGATTATTAGAAAATGAAGGATAAATCCTTCCTCTATACACTTTCTGGACATTATTAAAAGAAATGCTGTAACAACCATCCCCAGAGGTGTGCTATTCTTCCTGTACAGTGTCAGTAACACCTGAAACCTTTTTACTTTTTTTCCCCTTGTTCCTGTATCTACACATCAAGAGGGCTGTGGAACAAAACTGCAAAGAGGCTACCACTACCAGGCTCTGAAACATGGGAAGAAAGAGCCTGTAGAGCTCCCTCGACTGTGGCTCGTTGCTATGTAAGCGTAAGAGGAACTGATCAAAGGTCAGTACAAGATTTGGAAAGAGCATATCATGCAACATCAGAAAGGTATGGAAAAACAAGACAACTGTTCAGGTAGATCTGACTGGCTTGACCTGCTTGCTAGATTAAAATGCGCGCAGGTTAAACCTAAGCAGTAGAAAGCCTATGCTATGCTGCTCAGAGCACACTAGAAGGGCTGGCTTCTTACAGCTACAGTTACAGGTCTGGAGAGGAGATGGCCTACTTATGGTCAGACAGATCTGGCAAGTCTTTGCTTTAGGGCCTTGCACCTTCAAAGTACAGACCAGAGGTAGATTTGGCTTAATTCAGATCACGGTAAAATCATCGAGATGGTACATACGGGAAACTTTCCATGAAGAATGGCAAAATTTTTAATTTAATGACTTTTTCTTCCTGTGATTTCACTGTAGCTCTTCTCTCTAGGTTTCTGAAAGCAGCGTATAGAAGTACATGGCAAAACAGTTGCATTGCTGCAAGAAGCAGGATCCCTGCTTCCTTCCATGATGAAAGTCTGTACACAAATATAGTTCAAATGTTTCTAGCAAGTGACAAAACTCAACAAGGAACCTCTTAACTCTACTCTTTCATGTTATATCTATCTATTTCTGAGCTACCTTTGCCAGTAGCATCCTCTCTGAGTTGATAAAAATGGAAGTTTATTAATGTTACACTTCTTTAACATACACCTCCAAAAAGGTGTTTAATGACAGTGCCTTTCATCGCATGTGACCGAGCTCTCTAACTCCCACTTCACAAGCCTGCTTCATTGAACCAGGCACTAAACACAATGCGTAAATGAGCAATTATATTAATATTGTTTGCCTGAAGGTTTCGCACATATATGGATCTACTCGCATGCTTTAAGAAAAAATACGCCCGCAAGTAAAAACATGAATGTGTCCTTAAAATTGCCCTTTTGAAAATAGCTCAGCCTATTTGTAAGAATTCCTGCAACTTAGCACATGCTTCGTCTTTAGCTCAGCATGTTAGCCAAGTAATAATCAGCACTCAGCAAGAATTAGAAAGCCAGTTTGTCACAGTGAGGTCATGGGGAAGATTATTCCTGCTTTATGTCTCCATTTATAATAAATATTCCATAGCCTGTCATGGAAAGGATGTAGAACATATTTATACTTCCAACCTCCCTTTTCACATACAATTCATCAACTTGTTCTGGTAAATTCAATAGGAGCCTACTCCCTTTTGTCATTTTTCACACGCTTCCTGGCTCAGAAGAACCAATAATCTACCTTAGAGTGCAATGGAGATATCGTATGTCTTTAAAAGTTAATGTAGTACAGATCTAGACTAGCAAAGGTATTTAGATATTTCCCTTTAAGGTAGAACATAACCGCATAAATCTTCTTCTCAGAGCCACATCAAACATATGATGCACTCACCTCATACTTTGGCTGCTTATGACCATCTGTAGAGATATCATGATTCAATTTCACAACTTCATCTTACTCCTATCCAAGTATTTATTGCCAGATCACTGTGGGGCTGGAAAAGCAGCCTACATGACAGTGTAATGGCTATCTCTTCCTCCTTCATAAGCACTTTAAAGAAAATCTAGTGCATTGCTCAGAATAGAAACACTGTCTTCTCTGAAAAAGGCAAAAGGAAATGTGAGCAGTGTCTCACTATGTGGAAATGAGGTATTGGAATAACTTGTGGTAGTCATTAAGGAATTATTCCTACTCTAAGGGATCTCATAAGAACACCCTAGATAGTGCAGTTATCCCTGCATCTGCACATAGAGGTGCCAAGGAAAATTGTGATGAAGTCGGCTATTGCCGAGCTTGATGGGAATACTGTATGAAAACATTTTCTGCAGATGGGATTGACTATGTTGGGGAAATCAGTAACCCAATTACAGTATCTCAACAGTCAGGGAAGCCAGAGCAACTAGTCTAATCTATAACAGGTGGCTTACAACATGACATCTCCCATACCCAGATGGTCAGAGTTCAACAGACATTAGACAATTTTCCTATATCCTTAGATTCT
Source organism: Ardeotis arabs (assembly GCA_011801015.1). Taxonomy (NCBI): domain Eukaryota; kingdom Metazoa; phylum Chordata; class Aves; order Otidiformes; family Otididae; genus Ardeotis; species Ardeotis arabs. Next base: position 35,443 of record JAAGAY010142193.1, read on the forward strand.
CTAAGGGAATATGGCAAAGGAGCTGATTGTGGTATTTTTACAGACTGGAGACTCCTCACACCAGGAAATTCCCTTGAGAATATCTGGAGAATACCACATGCCAACAAGAATTTGCAATTTGCTGTTGCCAAGTTTGCAAAATAGGTTGAAGAAAAACTCTATGTTCTTTTCTTTTTCACCCCGAACATCTTAGTAGCACTGCAGTGACTATACAACTTAAAAAATAAAATAACAAAACAAATCAGATTGAGGAATGTATTATAATTCAGGTCCCAAATCACTGCAATGTTACAAAAAGGCAAGAAACAAAGCATGTCAGTTAAGATTTCAACAGGATGGTATCTCAGAACAACTTATAGCATGAAATTGGCCAGCAAACAGAAAAAGCATTTATTCACAAGACATGAAGATACATGTTGTATCTGTGTCCACTATAAATATATAATAAATATTTCAATGCATATTGTTGAAGCAAATTGAGTACAGACAGCTATTTCTTTTTACAAAACATATGGGAATGATCATGATGGAATTACCCTTTCAGAAATTTAGGCATGAAGTTTTGGGGAACTTCCAGTTGTACTCCAATAAAATAATTGCATAGAGAGAAAATAACAATTTTTTCTACAAAGAAAGTTTCTAATCTTAGATTTCTTAATACTATAATTCTTACCCAAATGGCTTTCACTGAAGTCTAGTGCGTAAAGAAGTATTCTCAAGTGAGTGAAAAATAATAATGAAAAAACTAGTAACATATTTAAGCTTCACAAAGAAATAGATGCTTGTCTTGAGGCAGTAAATGGGATGTTTGTCTTGAGACAAACTTGAGAAATAACTTGCATATTATTTTTTTTTTCCACAACAGTACAACTGCTGATAGGGTTGTGTGGCAGATTACAGCTGAGCTGATTCTGCATTGATATTCAATGCCTAGCAGCATTTAACTATTTCACAAACAGAGCTAACTGAGGAAATGAGTGCACCTATCCATAAGAGAACAGAGGACAAGGACCCTGGAAATAGAGAGAAAAGATATTTTTTTTTTCCCCCCTAAGGCTGAGAATCTGTTAAAAACTTATGTAACTTTGTGGAGCTTTTCAGCCAATTCACACAATTGTTATTTCAGGACAAGAAATCAGAGAAAGGATGAATGAATGAACGAACAGTTTAAAAAGAACCACACTGAGAACAAAGCAGTAGCCACATTTAGGTGTTGAAAGATCTCAGAATTTGTATTTTAAGTCTTTGAAATTACCATCTTGCTCTGATGACCTGAAGATAAGTACCCTTACCTCCACCTCCTGATCTTTTCTTCAAAACATACACCCCCTCTCAGCTGCAGATCTGACCTGGGTCATTTCCCATAGCCTCTCCCTAAAAGCTCCTGACATCAGCACCTGGCTGATGGCTCTGGCTGCCTTAATTTTACAGTAGCCATATCTCAGCTTCCATATCCAGGAGTTGTTAGCATAGCATCATTCAGTTCACTGGACACTTCCATCATTAATCTAAGCAGGATTCTATGCCATTTTAGCGGTTTTGGTTTGGGTTATCTCAATTCTCTAGCCTAAAGGAGCTGGTAATCCAAACAACAGACTTTGCATTCTGATATATACACTTATAGAGATTTTCATGTTACATGGAAAATACTGTTTGTCTGAAAAAAAAAAGTCAAGTGAGCTTAAAAGCACCAAGTTTCGTGAATCTTTCTGAGGCTGCAGCACTTTAAAACAATCAGTGCAGCTTATAAACCAGTCAACAGTTAATAACTGAATACTGTTAATACCTTTTCAACCAGCCCTTTGCAGTTGAGAGAGTATCATCAGCATCTCCGTGCTCCAGCTGGGGAGACAGAGGCAAGAAGTTTATGTCTCTTCTGAAGTATCACCTACCATGAGGGTCTAATCTGCTTAGAACTCAGGAAAGTCACCTTAAAATCTGTATACAATCTCACCTACCTTAATGAATCCTTTCCCATGCTAACAAAACTGAAAAGTATTTTGCAAATAAATATTAAAGAAAATAAAAAAGTATCAAGCAGCAAGTCAGCTGAAAAGTGAGAGTAAGGATTAAAAAGCTGCAAGAGGAAGATACAAGTACTGAAGAAAAAAAGCCCTGAAGCACGTGTCCTACGTTATAGGTAACATATCCTTGGTTAGGATGGGCTACACAATAAACCTGTCAAAAAAGCCTTCTTCAGACCCATGAGCAACTGTATTTTTTAAAATCCTGTAAAAAACACTGAACACAAACCCAATTCAGTAGAACTAAATACTATTTCTTCTTGAAGTAAGCTACTGTAGCACAAGTGGGGCACTCAGTTAAATCTCTGGCACTTAACAGCACTTACAGAAATACACAATGCAATCTTGGAAGCCAGGCAAAGACAGATGGAAATGAACAATAAAGGAACGGGTGGCTAGACAGACAGAAAAATCTCACTCACTTTATCTTCCATCTGCTTCTCCTTGTAACTGTACCTTTACAGAATCAATTCAAGCCCCAGATTTCCCTTCCTGACACTGGAAATGGCACAAGGAGTATTTATGACAGAGTGGAATGTGTTTAAACACAAAAACCAAACAAAATTAAAATCTGAAAGTAAGCATTTGAGAGCAGAGACTCTTGAGAAAGGTTTCTTTAAAATGAAACATTCTTGTTATTTCCTTTGTTTTTCCATATTGTTCTTTAATCTTCCTGCTAGAGGGAGGTCTGAACAACAGCCAGAGATAAGCAGAGAAGAGATGAAAGAAGGAAAGATGCAGCTTTGTAAAAGTAGAATCTGTCTCTTTTTGTCTAGCTCTCTGGTATCACCTGCTGCAATATGGAAAAGCTGTAGGAAACCTGCTGGGGTGGGAGCTTTGCTGCAAGCTTGTGTTACAAATGGTGCATTTTTGCATGGCACAGAATACAATCTTTTTGATCCCTCCCATCAGGTCTAATGATATTTGACACTTACAAGTTAACATATACCATGTTATTTCAAAACATTGTAAATCATCTTTCATTTAAATTTACATCGCTCCTGTGGGGCATAAGGGAGGACAGAAAACCAAAGTGGTTAAAAGCTAGGTAGTTACTGAACAAGTTTCCAGGCTCAATAAACTACAAGAGTCAGTGAAATTCTTTAATGGGTTTTACATAGGAGGACTGGTGCCTGTGATGCTATGTACCATAGCACCACAGATACTGCAAAGATACACATGGTTAATATTTTCTCCTGTCATCAAATGTGCAGTGATAGTGTGAGACCAAAACTTTCACTTCCTCTGCATAGGAATAAATACTTTGCTACCTAATATAAAGTCAGTTCTTCAAGAAATAAGTGATAAACAAAGCATACTTAGGGCTGAAGGTACATTTATAAAGCAGCCCTAGACTACTTTTTCAAACAAAACACAACCCCAACATGCTGGATTTTAGGAGTTCTGACTCACCATCTACATCGTACTGCACCTACTGTAACTATGACTTTCCATCCCCATTTACTAGACTCAGAGAGAGTATGATAAAATCATTTTCAACAGGATTAACAAATTCAGAATCAATCGGTTTTACTGATGCAAAGGACACAGGGATTTCTGGTGGCAAAAGAAAACACACATCTCCATTTGAAGCTTCCACTAATTTAGATTAGGGCTCATTCACAGCAGAACACATTTTCTGGCCCCTACTTAAGTGTTATTGCTATTTTAGCAACTGAATATTGATGGAGGAAGCTACAGCAACTTTGCCTTGGGTCATAAGGGAGATCAGTGTACAGGTTCAGAAAAACCTCTGCATTGTCATGTCCCTGCATGTTAGTTCCCTATCTTAGGGAACACTCTTTGTTGATTAACTATAAAATACAGCCTTTTGATTAAGTATCAAAATTAAGTACAGAAAAGACTAATTCTGCTAAGCGGAAACTTTGCATAATGCACGTCATCGCACAGAGATGGCACTTCTGAAGATACATACTAATCTGCATCTACTCCCTATCACTACCTTCCAGCATATGGCTTATTTTGCAGAACTGCTTATGCATTCACTATTGTAGACAACAATACCAACTCAGCTAACGGGAGAGTTTACTTCAGATGACATAGTGGAGAGCTCCTCTGAGAGCTAGGGCTGCAGAGTTTGTATTTCTGCATTGTGTTGAACCTGATCCAACACCCATTTCGGCTGATGGAAAGACTCCTGTTGACTTCAGCATGCATTATATTAAGCCCCTGGTGCAGTTAGTTGCAGTGACAGTGTTTGAATGCTGAAGTTCTTGAATCCTTATGCTACGCAGATATTTCACAACTTAAGGAACGCATTTAAGACAGAGCTAGAGAAAGTTATTTTCCCTCCCTTTCAGTGCTCATTTTACAGTCTACCACACGAAGTATCGGTTTCTCCAAGCCATTGAGCAACCTTCCTTGCTTTTACATGCTTTTGTCCTTGGAAGAAAAATCAGACAAAAACACCAGCTATGTTGCTCAATATTAAACAGCTACTTCAGAGCAAATACTGCCTTATTTTTTCCAATATTTACCAGTTCAGATGTGGATTGTGTTGAGAGTTGAAAAGAATTAGCCATTTCATTTAGTGAGTTACAAAATTCTAGTTAAAACCTTCTTCTATTTCAGACACGTCCCCGTATCACACAAGGCCTTGAACTGCCTTAATCATGGACCAAAAGAAGCAGTTCTCTCAAAAGACTCAGCTGAAAAGTTCTCAAATATCACCTCATGCTAAATACTTTCAAACTTGCTAAATGCTACACACTTTAAAAACAATTTCAACAGTCTGCTTTCCCCGCTACCACCACTTGCTTCTAAAATTGCTACTGCTTCCAAAATCCGCATGATAAGTGTAGGAACGATTCCCTTTGTAACTGTAGTTATCTGGTGTTTTGTCATACTATTAGTGTGATTAAATATATTAGTTCTCAGCAGGAACTCCTGCTGACAAATCATTAGAAACTGAAAGTGCTTAGGAGAAGAGGCTGTATATGTAAACAGAATTTCCCTTGTCTTCTGTATTTTTTCTATTCTTAAATGCCTGCATAACATGCAATGTCAAAGCTAACATAAGAGATTTAACTTACTTAATGATCTTATACCATATTCTTTGTCCCTTCCAGCAGCCAACTCTTTCCCTTTATTGTTTAGCAGAACAGTGCTGTGACCAAGGCTCCTCAAGTTACAAGCCATTGAGATTTGAAATCAAGGTTAATTCTATTCCTATAAGAATATATTTTGTTTTGTGGTTTGTTTTGGTTTTTTTTTTTTAAACTTAACATAAGATGGCATCATCAGGAGAATGACATATCATGGAAGATTGTTTCAAGAGAATAAGGATTACAGGCTATCCATGACAACAATCTACGTGAGGTATTTCCTAGAGATCCTATCACTGTCATGGTAAAATTTCAATGTGTGAGGCAGATAAATATGGATGGCAACTGAGCTGCAAATTGACCTTGTAGGGTTGGGATAGATTTAGTCACTGCTGCCAAAAAAATTTTCAGGTACATCAGAGATTTGTACCCAGGGGTCCTCTTCTTACCCAACTAACTTGTAATCACAACTGTCAGTTTCAGAACATTTATATGACCCTGTGGAGTGTAATGTGAGTCAACCATCGGAATGTGAAATTCGTTAGACAACTGCAGCATGCTCAGTGGGAGCAGATTATGAGACAACGGTGATATATAAAAAAAGATGAAAGAACAGGTTAAAGGGTTCCTGCAGTGGTTTTGCAGGTTTGGGAATAGGTGTGCACATATTATGTGCCAATGCGCCTTCTCACACACCTCAAAGGAGATCATTTGGATGCTGTGAAAACTTCAGCAGTAACAGAACCTGACACCTATCTCTTCCAGTATCAGAGTATAACAATGATTGGACTACACTTTACTAAGTCTTGCCATTCCTTGTTTATCAAGGACATCAGGCTCTGAAAGTACAATTTGCCAGATTATAATTTTGCTGGAAGAGATGCGAGCAGCCCTCCCCACATCACTCTACCCATTACCCACAGCACCTCTTAGCCTATGCCAATCACTCATCTGTAAATCACGCTAATTGTATAAAGGGGTTTTGAACACTCCTGGCTTGTGTCTAGTAGGAGCAGGGTTGATTTATTACTCCTCCCCCACTTATACTTGTTTTAGCCTTCAGTAGTCCAAAAAGAATCTATTGAAACAGTTAGGGGATTTATGTAAAACTGAACCCTTTGGCAATGAGAGACTACTTGGAAGGCTCTCACTGAGTTATCAGTTACATATTTTTTTCATTTAAGTCTAATTTTACTTCCCACTTCTATTTTTTCCCCATAATTTCTTATTGCTGAGGTGGGCAATTACAGAGAAAAGCAGTACTGCTATTAAAAGAATCAATACTTACATTGCACAATACTTACACTGCCCCATTCTGTTTGCATCCTGTGCCCTTCATACATCAGGAATAGTGATCAATTATGAAGATCTGTCAGGTTTGTTATTACATGATATCATTTATTCTGTTAAGAGGATAAAGCAAAGTCAGCAAGCCAAGAACATATCAACTACACTTTCAAAGCCTACAGTTACAGCCTGTTAGAAAGACAAGTATATTTCCTGTATCCTAAACTCACCACTTAAGAACAAAGGGACAATTCTCTTCAGCCTCACCCCTAAAGAAATGTAATTAAGAATCACAAGAATCAAAATTTCTGAAAAAAACTTTTTATACTAGTGTTTTTGCCTAAAGGCTTTCCCCTAAAGGCCTCCCCTCCATCATAAGAACAGGCAACCAAAACAGCACTTATCAGATCCTTTTTATACTGAACCAAGAGAATGACTTTATTTTCCACAGCTGGCCCAGTTCAGGTACTCTGGGAGTTACAGTTAGGGCACGCAGCTGTGGTCTTCTCTTGCCTCTCTAAGACAATGTCAACTTGAATTTGCCAAAACTAGGAGATGCCCAAGTGCACTGTAACAGGTAGAAAGAAAAGTAGCAAGTCTGAGCAGAATACAGCTTTCAGATCTCTAAGACCTTGTTATTAGTGTGATGAAGCTGTAGTACTGTAATTGAATAGGCTGGACACTGTATCATTAAACTTGCAAACACCTCCAGTTGCATGTACCTCCGTACATGTGTATGCCCAATCCAGGCAAGGGTAAGGTCAGACAGGTTTTGCTTCACCAGGTTTTACGGTTTTGCTTTTTCTTCACAAGATAAAAGACCATGACAAGAGCAGAATTTCTTATAGTGATTTTCAACTAATGCTTTGAAGGGAAATTTCTGAATATTTAAACTTTTCCTCGCAGCAGGAATTCTGATATTTGTAGCCACTGCCAAGGAAGGATCTTTTACTACTAAACTGGTTGAAACTGAAAGTGAACATACCGCAGAGTCCAGGAGAGATGCCAGAACTGGAAGTTCTCTGCATAGCTACAGAACAGGTATAGTGCAAGTACAGCATGCTCAAGATCTTTTCTCTCTTTGGCAAATATCTCCTCCTGATTTGGAAAGGACTATGTTGAGTGTAAAAAGTGTTTTCATTCTCCACTTCCATTCAGCAGTGATTTAAGGAGCCAATTAGTGCCAACATTCAAGGTCCAGATCCTAAACAAGCTTAAGCACCTATTATTCATTGCATCTTGTGCCAGCTGAAAGCCGTGCACCTCAGAGGATCTGAACCCAAACTCTACTATAAGAGGTACAGCCGAACATGTTGAACCTTCTCTTGCATTCCAGTTAGAGGAAACTCAGCCACATGGAGACCAGTTCACACTTGTGCTCAGACCTTACAGGCAGGAAGAACAGATGTGACTCTGAGAGCATGAAAAGGAACTTAACCCCAGGTACCAAAACCAGTAAGGTTTAAGCTACTTGAATCTTCAAAACCCTACGTGAGCTACCATTTAACATTTAAAGTCTTGAATCAAACTGTTTCCATTAAAATGCATTTTAAGTAGCTGCATGGAGGTATACATAATACCACCAACACCCTTAAGACATTAGCTCCTGAGCTAAAGAATGACACTCAAAATAGGTTTTTCTCTATCATTCTGCTTTATAGGACTCAAGGCAGAAACTATGGTCTTAAACCACATAGACCCAATCCTCCTTCTATCTCAGCATGCTCCTGGCTAGACCCACACAATGCAGTCTGTGTTATTTCCAGGGCCAAATTTTCTTCTCAGTACAGATTTAAACTCTAAAGAATGCAGTGGAGATTTTCCAGACATAGTGGTAGGAATGCATTTAAAGCTGAACGTTTCTTGTTATTTTCCCATATATCTCATGTAGAGCTTTCTTTTTAAATGTGAAAAATCTTAAAATATTTATTTGCATATATGAAACCAGAGTTTGCATCCTACTCTGAATGTGGCCCAATGACATTTGCGTTACTATGCCTGTCCTGAGTCTGCTGATACGTTACACAAGCAATGACAAGCTGCAGAGAAACAATTTAGAAGAAAAGAAATGCAATTCTAAATGTTATGCTTATCTACATTTGTAATTCCAGTCATGGATCCTATCTGTTTGTAAATTTCAAAGCAAAATATCTCTGAACTTGCTAAGTCAGTATGGATATGCTCATCTTCTTCTTGCTGCATAAAATTAGACACATACCAAGCAACTGTGAACTGATTAAAAGAGTCTCTCCAGCAAAATAAAAGAAGCTAGGTCTTGCTATCAACTCGGTTGCTGACTCTTGACAGAGGTAAGAATGTAAGGTGCATTCAGATGCTTATGAGATTCCTACTGAGTATTATGAGAACTTTTAAGAAGCAGTTATATGTGAAAAGTGACTCTGAATAAATAGCATTGTGAAGTTCCAAATTTATTTTCTCTCAAAGTCTTACAGAATAAATTTGCCTGTTTTACAGGTAGAGATACATTTTCTCTCGCTGACAGCCCTCCAAACTCTGAAAGTTACAGCTTGTGTTCTCCTTGACTTGTGCATTTCATTACTGCGCTTCTGAAGTGGTGTCTTAGTTAAAACTGTTGCTAATGTAAGAGAAGAAATCATCCAAACTACTTCCCTACTACTCTGTTAAAGACCCTGGAAATTGTTTTATAGATCTAATGAGTATGAAGGGATCACTATACATGGCTCCACTTTAGACCAGAAGGAGAGAAGGAACACAGGGACAGGTAAGTGCAAGCAATGATCTGTAAGTTTTCTGAACTCAAAAGAATTTTCTTGCATTCTTTGGCAGCCCACCTTCCAGTCTAGGTTGCTAATGCAAAAATTAAGGAATATATCCCCCCAAAGTTAAACAACTCTTGCATTTTGGCCAAAAAAATTATCCTGTTTGTGTCCAGTTCAAATTAGACATAAAGGTGCAATCTTCCTTACTACTGCTGTGACTGGCTCAACAGTAAATCCAGAGTGCAACAAGTTCAGTCATGGATCAAAGGCAGCTGTGTCCCAGAGCCAGCAGATTAAAGCAGTTTATGCACCGTGTTCAGTTCCTTTGCTGAGAGATCAAAGCTGGCAGTTTTGTTAGTACCAGCCAGTACAGCTACGTTGCTCAGAAGAGAAAGCGAACAGCCAGAGCTTATTTCATACACTGTGTCTTTTGTTTGGTTGCATGGAGTCTCCTCTCACATCGATACAAACGTGTTTGATGCATACGAAGAGCTACGCTGCGTGCCCCTGCGCTGTGCTTACCGCGACAGATTCCTCTTTGGAGACAAATGTTTACAACTGTGATGGCTGTAGTTGCTGTGGGCTACAAAGTCAGACATTTTTGCTGCTGCTCTGAAGCCTTCCCTGACTCTAGTGGAACTCCTCTCTGGGAAACCTCTCCCTTCAGCCACATACATGAAGACAACTGGCCTCATGATGTACTAGGAGACTGTGCAACCTGCAGTACATTTACCCATTTAGCTTCAGATATAAATCCTTTAACAGGCCTTGAATAGAAAAAAACAACTAGTGCACATCCTAAGATTACTATAAAGCTATAACCGTAGCTAAGGGGGGATACAAATCACTCTGAGATTCGATTTCTCTGTATCATAAAGATTCACCATAAAAATCTAGTTATGAGCATCATTAAAAAAATGAGCTTCAGAGCATGAAATGTTAGAGACATTTGCAATCTTTTAGAAAAATAGTGTCTTGTTCAAGATCAGATTTTAAATCACCCTCTCTAAGTTGTCTGAACGCTAACTTCTTGCAGGCAGGTCAAAGAGATGCGTAAAAATGTTGGCAAAGTGTGTTTTAAAAGTGTCATGTAACACACCCAGTACTGGGATGTCATGGTCTGCTCTTCTCAGAAAGGAATTAGGGTCACATTTTGAAAGACAGTTCATTTCTAAATATGTAGATAAATGTCTATAGACAATTTTGAAAATTTTTAGTATCTCACTCTTGTCAAAATCCTTTAAATCCGAAAGATTCTCAGCTGTTTTGAAAATTCCAGGAGATACTAAGCATGGCAAATGCACAAATTACTTTAAAAGTCTAATCATCAGTGCCTTTAAATGGCTAGCAAAAGGACATATAGAACAAACTCTTTACACATTTAAAGCAACAGATAAATAGATCACAAAATGTAATGGGATATTTAACACTGCTCGGATTCTGTTCCTTTTATTAGGAACAGAAGCTATGTCATGGAAGCTGACTGCAGCATACAGTTGTAAAATCCTAGCTTGTTTGTAAACAGCTAGGATGTCACAATTCATCTTGTGTTGGGGGTTTCAGTAGTTTGAATAAGAAATAAGCAGAGTTCTTTACTGGGTTTCATCAGCATGTTCCCCGTAAAATCTTTTCCAGTGGTGCACATAGGCTCCTGCAGAAGCACAGCATGAAAGCACCTCTGAGAGAACTGGAAGTTACACTTTATACGGATCACTTCGGGACTCTTGACCTGAGTCCTCTGCATTTTTCCTTCAAAATATCCTGTAAATGGCAGTAAAATGAATATGATACATTCTTTGAGGAAAGTGCATTTATCTGCTGATCTGGGCTCAAAACTTTCAGGAAGGTTAGAGAACTTTTCTGAAAAACTATTGTGAGTTTGGAGAGAATTTTAAAAATCTAGTAATTTATCCGATTATGTTTAGAGCTTTCAGAGTAAGTCTGCATGTTATCTAGGAAGACCCCAGCTCTGATGGACCATTTTTATCTACAGAAATAATTCTATATAACAGAATTATTTCATCATCCTATTTTCTAGATAGGAGAAATAAAGCACAGGAGAACAATATGATGCGGGAAATTCAGAATTTGAACTCTTAGCATTCTACAGGTGGTAACTTTATCCACTAAGCCACATGATACACTTTCCAGCAGACCTCCACCAAATGAGTAAATATGCAGTATATGATTCCCTCCCCTCTGAGGGAATAGGGAGAGATAATATAAGAAAAAGGCTCGAGGTTTGACATAAGGACAGGGAGAGATCCTTAAAGTTACCATTACGGGCATTACAAAGACTCGACTTGGGGAAAACTATTTGTTTATTATTAAAAGGAAAGCAGGCTAATGAGAAAGAGAACAAGATAACTTACCCCCACCCCTCCCTCTTCCTGGGCTTAGCATTATCTCTACCAGTGGCACAGGGGGGAAGAGGGAATGGGGGCTACGGTCAGTTCATCACAGGTCGCTTTATGCCACTTCTTCCTCATCCGCGGAAGAACTCCTCATGTTCTGCCCCTGCTCCATCGTGGAGTCCCTCCCATGGGCCACAGTCCTTCGTGAAACTGCTCCAGCGTGGGTCATTTTTCCATGGTGTGCAGTCTCTCTGGAACAGCTGCCCCAGCAGGCCCTGCATGGGCCACAGACTCCTTCAGGCATCTACCTGCCCCGACGTGGGGTCCTCCACGGGCTGCAGGGGGATCTCTGCTCCTCCGTGGGCCTCCATGGGCTGCAGGGGGACAACCTGCTCCACCATGGGCTGCACCACGGGCTGCAGGGGAATCTCTGCCGGGAGCAGCATTACTCCTCCCCCTCCTTCTTCACTGACCTTGGCATCTGCAGCCGTTCCACTCACAAAAAAATTCTTCACAATCAGCTCGGGCAGACACCTCTCAGGTTCTCTTCACATCTCCTCTCTTCACTTCTTGCAGCCGGGCCGGGCCGAGTTGGGTCCAGTTGGCTGCCCAGCAGGAGGCCAGAGGGTGTGGGCCGCAAGGCCCACAAGGCTCACACCTCCCCCTCTCTGCCCCTGCTCAGCTTCTTCACACCTTCTTCCTTTCTTTTCCTGTTTTTCTTCCTCTTAGACACATTATCACAGAGGCGTTATCAGGGAACATTCTGCTACCAATTGGCTCGGCCCTTGCCAGCAGCGGGTCTGCCCTAGGCCCGGCCGAGTCCACTGAACAAAGGGAAGCGACTTCTAGAAGCTTCTTACTGAAGCTGCCACCGTAGCGCGCCCCCCCCCCCCAAAATAAAACCAGAACAGATTAAAATGCCCATGCAGCACCTGTGGCAACCTCTTTGGAGTACCAATAGAGATGTGGAGAGCAAAGTAAAGATCCCTGCGCTCCCCGACTCCTTTTTTTGTGGAAATGAACATTCAAAGTACTGGTTCTTAGTAAAGACCTTAGATAATTGACCCAACAGAAATCAAGAATTGCAAAATGCCTCTTTTAAAGGATATATAGTCACCTCTTCTTTGGTTCAGATCTGGCCCTGTCTCTTTGAAATACGATTTGTTGTTCAATTTTACAGACAAAATCTTCTGAAGTAACACTAGAGGGCAATAATGCATGAGATATTCAGAATTGCTGAGCCTGACAATATTTGAGATGGGTGGACTTCATCTTTCAGCAGTTAAGCAAAATTCATAATTTGCTGCATGTCTTTGCTTTAACTTGGTAAGGACTTGTGCTGTGATAGGAAAGGAGGAAGAAAAATGGAAGTGAAAAATCACTTGCTTTCTTTCACATTGCTCTGACATTCTTAAAAGAAAGTGAGAAATTCTTTGGGGAAGGTTATCTACATACAGGGAAGGGATGTCTCTTCCAAACAAAATATTAAAGGACATTTTAAGATCCCTGAATTTCTCTTGTATTTTGGTGAAGCACTGACAGAGAAAAATCTCTTGGAAAGGAAAGGAGAGAAGAGGGAAAAAGGAAGACAGAAGGAAAAAGGGAAAAGAAAGTGGAAAAAAAAGAAGAGAAGATAAAAGAAGAAAAAGTTTATAAAGGCAGGTAGAATATAAAAAAAATTCTCTCTTCATTAGAGGTATCTTAACTGGAGAGCCTAAAGATTGCACTTGCCCTTCCTGTCAAGTTTCTCTATAGTAAACTGACTGAGTTTGGCAAGAGAGGGGAGGAAGGCTTTGGTTTGGTTCTCTTTGCTCTTGAATTTAATCTATTACCCCTTCATATAGTGTCTTGGGCCACATATTATTTTTAACAACTTTGCTTACTTAGATTCCTGTTAGTAAAGGATATTGTCTAAAGCTTGGACACTGTATGGTGCTGGAAAATAAAACAAAGGTCTTTGCATCTTACTGCTTTCAAGTCTTAATAAATTCAAGGTACCTGGATGGCTTTTTGTCTGGAATTTATAGCTCTGGTGATTAACATCTTCAGGGTGCATTCAGACATCAAGAGAAGGTTTTGCATCAAAAAAGCTTTATTTCAGGAACATCAAGTGCAAAATTAATGATTCAGGATTCAGCCTGGAAGAAAGAGATGTAAGTGTGAAGTGAACCTTTAATGGTCTGTAAGAGGGAGTGACTGCTTAGAAGAGTTTTTATAGCACTGCACTTCCTGCTACTTCAATAATAATAATAACAGTAACAGTAATAATGCCTACCTCTTACATTTCACTTCCCATTAGCAGAACTCAAGTAATTATGTTCATTTCTTATCTTAAAGCAAGCATTACTAAAGAAAGGAATGTGATAGTGTGGTATTTGTTTTCTGCCATCTCTGTTTTTAAGCAATGTAGTAGCACCAGTTTTGTCTCCTCTACCAAGGCAGGATGCAGAGAAGGACCAAACAGCAGATAAAACTCTTTTTGAGCACTCACATTTTAGACAGATCACTATAATTTCCTTAAAGGTGAGCTGGGAATCATGTCATGGCCACATAGGATGTCTGGTTCCTTTGAGTAGAAAAGTAGTATGTTTGCTGCATTTAAAAGCCTCACCATTTCTGCTTTCAAATATAGAGCACAGGACTAGCATGAGGCCACATTACTATGGCATGTTATTGACGGTTGATGCTACCTATTGGTTCAAGCTAGGCAGTTTAAAAACAGATTATGTCCTTTTTAAGAAAAGGAATTAAATAGAAGTCTTAAAATGCTCATCAGTCTGAGCGGGCTTTGTTTCTTTTCCTCCTACAGCCAACAGAAAACTATCATGCCATGTGAAATTAATTCGAGTCATGATAGTGCAGCTGTAAAGGTAGAGGACAATTCATGGAGATTGCTCAGAACAGCCTCTCTGTTTTCATGTTGCGTTTAATGAGCCTTTTGGTTGAAAAATTTGTTATGATGTACTTCGTTTCCAGTAGAAGATGAATATGGCTCCTGTGTTCTTGAGCCTCTCCAAGATAATTACTGAGATTCAATTGTTTCTACTTTATGTACCTGTGTGCATAGGCCTATATTCACTTTGTCATTGGCAGGGTATGAAAGGGAACAATAAGGATATTCACACAGGTCAGATTTCCCTGAAGAGATCTTGCCTCTCATACTGGTGTCCTTTCTGCTAATCCAAATGTAAAGATGAATAGTAACAATTCATTTCAGCTATATATTATTAATTTTAAGCAGTCTAATTTTTCTTTCAGCCACTTTATATTACCCACATGTAATGACCCTTGCCCACATAAATCAGCCAGGAAGATTTAATTCACTTACTGATGTACCCAGTTCTGTTCATTTCCAGACTCTTCCTGCAAAACTCTGAACATAATGCTCGGTTTTTTCTTTGTCTTCTTGAAGAAGTAATGCATAACTAAACCCTTCAGTGAAACTTGGAAAATCACCCTTCAGCTCCTAAATGCTGCCTGTTAACTGCAGGAATTTTAAGTGTTTCACTCTATTGTGTTTAGCTCTACTATGCTAGATTATCCTTGATTTTTGCACTGTCCATTCTGGTTGAATGAGGTGACAATTAAACACATGCAGTCTATAGAATAGAAAGTGTTATTCAAAACTCACCAGTAAAGGTCACAGAATAAATACACTGACAACTTGCTAAGAAAGGAGATTATCCAAAGTCTTGACTTGGTGTTATTTCAAATCCCAAGACACAAAAGAGTTTTTATTCCCTCTCAATTCCTTTGTTGTTTGGGGATTTCTATGTATTGCTTAGCTTTAATTTCTGTCAAAGCCATCCAATCAACTCTGTTGACTGCTTGGTAAAATTCCCTTCTACACTTGGGTCGTCATGTACTAAAGAAGAAGGTTATCTGCACTATTAAACCTTTGACTTCTTGTCTTTTGAAGAGATCATTTTGCATTTTGCTATGGCAGAGCTGTAATTAGATCTGTTAATTAAAGACAGAATGAACTTTTTAAAAACTCTAAACCTCTTTGCATTTTTGATAAGTTTGCTTGGGTTGATACTGACCTTCATACAGGGTTCACCACTGCTTATTAATTGTTAAATTTTAATTAGGCATGCTGATGAATGTGCTAGCCTTTGCAATAAATAAAAGGTAGCTTTATTTATAATCGGATATTTACCAGTCTACAGTGAAATTATCTGCCTTCCTAGAACAGAGTTAATTTAACATATTTTGATAACAGTAATTGGTGGTAGTATATAAAACTCAAACCCAAACAGATAACTATAATGGCTCCCTGGTTCAGAGACTGGATTACTAGTGCAAACTGAGCTAGGACACTGGATCTTAAAAACATTCCACAGCACTTGAACTAAATTACTTTAATAGTTGGTCAGATATTCATGCTACTCTTACTGAAGTTCTTTCAAAATGTGCTTCCCAGAGAATAATCAACCCTTCTAACAGAAAAAGCAGATCAGACTGGGGAGATAGAGAAGTAAGAGGATGAAGAAAAGGATTATCTTTCACACCAAAGGGAAAGGAAAACTTGTAGCATCTTTGCCAGTAATTAGTATGTGGCCCCTACTTGTGGCTGTGTGACCCATCCGGGGACTCCATAGACTAACTCACCAAGAAGGCTGCAAAGCAAAACAATGGGAATCTGTCCCAAACTCACTTGACAGCAAAAGGTATCAGGAATCAAAAGAATTATTTCAGATTGACCAATAGCCGCACATCTGAGAAATGCAGGTATCTATCCTGCTTGATTACTCTAGTAGAATTAGTAACCACACTGTTTAAATCGGACCTCCTGCCACTCTCACCTCTTGCGTCTGTGAAGAATCATCAGAGATTGGTCTCACGATGAATGAGATATTTAATTAGATTATTTAATGTCCATTACCATGAAGGCAGAGTTAACATTCACCAGCTTCTGACACAGTACACTCATATATGTGACTCCATCCCCAATTTCAGTGCCATAACTCTAAGCTGTGCAGCAAACTGTGAAAATGATAGAGACAGTGACTGAAGTCCTGGTTCATGTAGAGGCAAGTGGCAACAGTCACCCTTAATTCCCACAGAGTCCCTGCCAAACGTCAGAGATCAATGGGCAAATGCTCTGCACTGCTCTTATCAGGACCAACCACATATATAATGAAATGCTACTGCATCTGGTGATGATTTTCCAGCTGTTTCACTGTTTGCCTTGAAGAAAAAGCACGTATGATTCACTTTTTGCTGGGAAGTTTATTAAGTATCTCTTCCCAAGGACTGGATAATTATTACTGATGAAATGCTACCTAATTTTCACTAGGGATGGTGCAAACAGGTTTTGAAAGCCGATGAAGCTGCTCAGAACTGTGTGTCTAGCACCAGGGGTTCCCTGTCCTCTGACCATCTCAAAGCTTGTGGTCACTGCTGCTTGGTTTGATGCCAGTTCTTCAAGTGTCAAGTGCTGCTTTCAAGATTCACACTGCAAGCAGCAGGGCTGATGATTGACTTGACAAGGTGATTTCAGGCAGCCATGAAAGTACTGCTCTTCAAAGGCTGGTGCTTTGGGAGCACTCTACCATACTGTGGGAATATTTTGCTAGTGGTACACCTAGTTGCTAACTGGACTTACAGTGAGAATTCAGAGACAGTAGGCAAATTCATTTTCTCAGTCCTAATAAGTATGTCTTCCCAGAAAACAAGTTTCAACAGACTCCTTATGTGGGACTCAGTGATATGTGTTTGATTATCTCCTGACATTGAAAAAGAGACCTAAGCCAATTTTCAGAGAGTGTTCAAGTAACCTGTCTGCTGTTAACCCTGGTTTATCCACAGATGTTCCTGGCAAGTCTACTGAGAATCAATTCATTTGCTTTTGAAATCAGGTATGATTGCATGCCTGGCTTCACTTTTCCCTGCGATGTTTTCATTGCAGAGAGATATCTGAAAGCTTTCCCCCTTACGGACATAAAAACAACATTACATCTTCAGCACAGGGTGGGGCATGCTTCATCTGATACTTCAAGAGACAGACTAATGCATCTTATGCAGTGCTGTTGATTTAAGTGAAGACCAACACCCTAGAAATACAGTTGTTACTGCAACAGAAAATGGGGCATGAAATAGAGGCCGCATATCAGTCTTTTTAATAATGATCTCCTCAGAGCTGTCTTAACGAGCTGGAAGCAAGGAATTATGGTTGAGCAGAATTTCTTCCCCTTGAACTTCGAATAGCAGCAGGACATGAAGGACTTGTAATAGAATGTTATTTTACAAGAAGTAAATAATGTAATAGAGTCTATAAGGATGTCAGCAGGAGAGTTAGAACTGTCATAGCATAATCCTGACTTGAGCAGCAATGTGTGAAAAAGTAGCCTGCAGCAGTTTTTCCAGTACTTCAATAATTTCTGCTTTCTCACTGATCTTTGTTTACTCTACTTACCTTGTCAAAAAAATGTTTTACCTTATGTTAAAATGCAAGTTAAAAGAGGAAAATGTATTCCCAGAAATCCCAACTTTTCAAGCATACATATTTTTGAGTTGCTGTTGTGGAAAAGATGGAAGAATTGTATCCCCTTCACTTAAAAAACATGAAGAGTAGTAAAACCATAAATAAAAAGAAGAAGTCTGTGTCTTTGTTGCTTCTTTTTCCTTCCGACTAATGAATAATTCAAAAAATTGGCAGTATTACACTTCACATCCTTGTGATACGATGGCAGTTTTTCCAATGAGTCCTCAAATGTAAGCTCAGGAGGGTCATGAAACTACACAGCTATCGTTACTGGAATACAACAACATCTTCCAAGATACTGCAGCACCTTTATATCATTATTGAAGCAAGGCAGAGAGGACAAGTTTGCAACTAAATAAAATGCTAAGTATTAAACTGAAGTGACAAAAAAATGGTAGGGAGGCTTAGTCTCTTTTTTGTCATTTCTCTTTTCATATGACATCTATTTAAATTTTCTTAAACCGTTATTTCAGGAATGCAGTAAAGACTGGGGGACAAACTAAACCAAACTTGCAGGATGGCTTTGCTTCTGCCTTGACACCATGCGAAGAATTTAGAGTATGTACCCCCAGAAGAATACTCTCACAAGCCTTCCCTTGCAGATCCTCTTGCAGAACCCCAAATCCTATGCAATTCTCTCACCCCATCCTAGTCATAGCCTCAGGAATACTATGTCATGCTTTCATTTCAAATTGTATTGGCTTCTCTAAGTTTGAGACAGACCTTTAACATTGGTTTGGTGTAATGTGTTTATACGGAATATTTGTCTTGGTTTTAAATTTTTTTTAAATTAAAAACCTTTCACTGAGAATATGAGATATTGCATTGTCCTTGAAATTGTGTTAGGTCCTTCAAAGCCATTTAATCTCAATTAAAGCAGAGCATACAAGATAAGGTGCTCTGAAGATGCATTAAAGTGTGTTAGAGCGCCAAGCCTCCATGCACTTTGACACATCCTAAAAGCACTGTGGCATTCGTTTAAAGGTACGGTTCAAAAATCTCCTTGTGACCCATTATCCATGGATCATTAGCACAATTCAGAACTATTACAGTGTATTGTGCCAATGCGTGCTAACAAGAACTGTTAACGTATGAAGTCTTGACATGATAGATTGTAATGCCTCTGGCTCTGTCACATCAACGGAAGTTTATGCATTAAATAAAACACACCAGGGGATTAGATAGCTAAGAGATTGGAAATGCACTATAAAGCCTTTTAATTCAAAATCACCATTTGCAATCTGAGCTGGAACTGCAAAGTACAACCAAAAGTTTGACCTCAGACGGACAGTCAGAAATTTATTTGAAATGAGTTTAGTGTTCTCAGGACAGTCCTTCCACCACGGGATGGCATCCTTCATATCCTTCCTACTGGGATCCTAAGGACTGCTGCCGAAACGAAGCCCAGGCTGCCCTCACAGCTGAGTGAGCACAAGACATTTCAGGGTGACATGAGCAAGTTTGTGCTGCCATTGATTTTGCTGCACTAATTCAGAGGATAAACAGAGGACTCAATTCTCCAGAGTCATCAATCTGGCACCTTTCAAGCACGTTTAGATTGGCACAGGCTTTTGTTTTCTGTTTTCTTTTTTTCCCCTTCCTAATTACATGTTAAGTGCAGCAGTGTTAACAGATGTCACTAGAATATAATTCCCAAGGATTTCAAGAGCAAATAACACTAGTAAAATATTGATTCACAGAGAAATGTTTAGCTGTCATGATCACTGAGAATAAATGACATTATTTTTTTAAATGCCTAGTTCAAATACTGGTTTTAGAGTTATTTTGTCATAAGATTTTGCCAAAGTTGCCAGCAAACAGTGTTGACTGACAACCGCACAGGAAGAAGATGGTGCCACAGTGAGAATCCACCAGCCACAAAGATGAAGGCATTGGGCCATGGTTTTCACAGTGGTCTAACTTTCACATCTACAATACGTTACAAAATCCTACTGTGGCAGAAAGTGTATTTATATTTGTAACATGCTAAAAATAGCACAAGTACCATGATCTCCTGGCTCTACTTCCTACTTGCTTTCTGGGCTTAGAAAAACATTTTTGTATTTCTCTCCTCCTTAACGCGCTAACAGTGACATTTTTTTAAGCAGCTCACCTACTACATAACTCTGAGTTAATACATCTACAGCTAGTTTGACTGATAAACTTTAAAAAAAGAATTATGTAGGAACCTGAAGTAATTAATATAGCAGAATGCCTATTTAGGTTCCTACAAAATAATGATCTCAGAAGCACAGAATTGCCATAGCTTCCAAAGAAGTCTGTGAAAGCTGCAAACACAAAGCCTCTCTGAAAGCAGAGCTGGTTTAATACATCTGCCACATGTAGACAAACATGCTAAAACTGATGCCACGAATTTTCTAAACTCAAGCACAATAATAACTGATTAGTAGTTAAACTTATTTTTGGGGTTCAGTACCACTGCCTCTTTATTTTACACTAATACACACTAGTAATTTTTAATATGTATCTATTTTGGACATGGCAAAGCAGGCCAGAAACAGATGAGCACACTTACACAGAAATACTTAACACAGACTGTCTTTGCAGTTCATGTACAAAGGCTGTATCTTTGTTTAATAGCACCCAGGTCTGCTGCCAAAAGTAACACTGATAAAAGAGGAAGAAGAATCTGCGAAAATTGATTTCTATGTAAGATGGGAATATCCCTGACCCTTATCAGAAACTCCATCGTTCATTTTCTACTAGACCACAGCGCCTGGATCTGCATCGGCACATCAAGTTCAGACAAGTCTCTTTCGCGCATCTGGAGCTGGCTGGCCGTGAAGGAGGTCTCGCCTGGGAGCCATGTGGCCAGGCCAGCTAACAGCCAGCTGAAACCTGACCAGAGAGAAACTAGCTTGTCTGGCCAGCTCAAAGCATGGGAAAGCAGATGTGTATCTTTCTGCATCTGATCATAGTGTTTTTGATTTTTTTTTCCCTCCAACTTTGTCCTTGGACCTTAGGATCACTTTGCCCATTCTGAGCATGGTCTCAGGGAGTTACTATCCAACTCGGAGAAAGCCCATTAGCACCCTTCCTAGCGACATTTGCCCACAGGCCCTGAAGTCTCCAGCACCAAAATGGAACCTAGCCAACACCCACTGCAGAACAGCTTCAACTGTGTGCTAATGCTCCTTCTACTCCGTGCCATGGAAAAAGCAGTTCCAGCAAAAACCATAAAGTGTTGCACTTTTACCCTTACGCTAGTGTATTCTCCTCACTTAGCCCATTGTTTAAAACGTGAACAGAATCTGGGTTTTATCTTATCAGTGACCTGGCTCAGGCTTGTATTTCCAACACTTCTGGAACGATTTCAGTGATGAACTGTAGATGGAGTTATTGACCCACCAGAAGCCTCTGACAGAGGAAAAGGAAAAGGCCCTCAATGCATTCTTCTCCAAAACATTTTTAATCTTTGCAATTGTTTATTCATTTACTAAAAATAGTACATATAAAAGCATGGAATGGCAGAAGGCTGGAGTTACTGAGGCATATGACAGATACAGCAGATACCTGGTTTGGAAATGCCACATGACATCTTGTCCATAGACCATCATCCACCTCTGAATACTGCTCATTAAATTCTAGACCTGCAGAAAAAGAACAAAAGCCATAAATGCAACTGGAAAAGAACAGGAGCGATTTCAGGATCAAAAAAAAAACCCACAACAAAACACATTCTTTGAAATACAAATAGCCAAATTTGATTTAATTTGATTTTAGGAGTAGCAATAGCTCCTCACTGTTCCCCAGCTATCAGTTAACATGACAGCTCGCTCGCTCACTCTGTGTTTCAGCCTTGTTTTCAGCTGAGCTTCACTGGATTTTGAACTTGGGCAATTGTCAAACCCCTGTTCAGTAACATCACCATTGGGCTAATACAAAGAAAACCATCTTCACTTTCCAAGACATGCCAACTGCCTACTGAAAATATTAGGATGATATTCTTTCTTTGTAATTGAAAACCTTCTCTCAATTGTTATAATGCTTGCATATTTCTAAGGAAGCAGAACACTCAGTCAACAGTGGGTTAAGAAAATCCTCTGGAACTGCATCATAAGCAAGTTTTATTCCTGTTCAGTGATTTATTTAAATGCAGCTATCTCTGAAGGATAAGAAACAAATCCTTAGGGAATTCATAGAAGCAGGGAGTTAGGGCACAAGAGGATTTTTCACCTTCAGATCGAATTAACTGACTTTATTCTAAAATGAGGATGGTCAACTGGGATGGTCAACCAAGCATTTGTTCAAGATGATAGGACATGACTAACAGAGGAACTCTGCTGACCTGAAGGTTTTTTGAGTAATCCAAAACCTCAACTGTGGAAGCAAGTGAATTAGCAGAGACTTCTGGGGCTGAAATCTAACAGTCAGTTCTAAACAGCATCCTGGAGAGCTGTTTGCTTTTAAGACACTCCTCACCTCCCCCTCCTCTATCCATTTTACAAGGGGTTTGGTATGCATTTTCTTATCGCTCCCAGCAATACGAAGCTATCAAGATACAGTTTGTACAGTTAGGAAAGCCAGTCTAATCTCTTCTAGCAGTTGTTCTCAGCAACTGAATGCCCAGACAAACACGGAAGTGTCTTCTCACATCAGGAGATCCACAATGGAACCTCCAGAGCAAAGGGGGCACAACAGGAAGGGCACCACTGCTGCCACACTGCACTAAGCAGGAGGGGACACTGTTTGTGTTTGTAAGACCCTTGCACTCCACTACAGAGCGCATTTGTCATAGGGCCTGAATGCACGCTGGCTTGAGGCGTCCCCTTCCTTCAGCTAGACCTCCTCTGCTCTCTCCTGTTAGCTTAGTGGAATAAACAAGGGTCACGAGAAACAATTTGGTTTGAGGTCAATATTACTTGTATATTTTCAATGCTCATACAGGTTTTTCTTTATGTCTTCTGAACATGAAAGAACATACTGATCATCTTAACATTACTTTCTTCTACACACATATATGCCCTTATTCATACACACTTCCACTGTTTGCCTAGTATCAGACCTTTAATTTACAACAGAGTATCATAGCAGGTGGACTAATTCTGAAAATGGCCAACATAGACATTAATTATTGTCAATCAGAGCAAGGTGGTCCTAGTAGCTTCCATGCAAGCCTACATAATAGTTAAATATGCAAGTTTACTTATGCAGATAATGCCATAAGATAAATCTCATACAGAAAATTGTTCACATTTACAGGCAGTATGAAGATCATAGTTTTTAGCTATCTTAAAAGCAGGCAAAGTTACCAGTTAAAAATAAAATGCTTCAAGAAATGTTTGTTATAATCCTTAGGATACCACAATCACTTGAACTGAAAAAACTCCACACCTATCAAGACAATAATTCGACGGCTTGCTAAAAGAAACTAGCCATAATAATGTATTCATGTTAAGATCCCACATTAAGTGGAAGAAGAACTACTTGAAAAGATGTCTGTCTGATTCTCTGTTACCCTAGGGCTACTTCAGACTGCTCTGACAGAACTGCCCTAGATCATCAGTGCTGTTTATGCAGTATGGCAGAAATGGGAGTTCTGGCTAATATCTATATACTTGAGAATGTATAGCTATTTTTGATGTATTGTATTAAAAATACCCTGGAAAATGCTAAACGAGGTTTAATAGAACTGATGATCTGGTTATGCTGATACTTTTGATTATTAAAAGAGCATTGTGTAATATATTTTTTTGCTGAAGAACACTAGAGGTCTCTCTAAACCTGTACTCTTTTCATGTCATCTCTCACTCTTGGAACGCTTGTGTATGAACTCTTATTTTGGACCATAGTTTCTGTTTATGCTTTAGACAATTTACCTCGTACAACCTGAATGCTAGTGTATAACACCCGCTTGTTGAATTAATTGCTTAATAGGGCAATTAACTTCAGCTATTTCTCTCTATAAGTGCGCAAATGAGATCATTCTCTTCCTCTACATAATATGACATTATTGTAATGAAAAGGTAAAGGAGATTGGATAAAGCAATGTAGCACTAGTCTTTCGAGCATGACCCAAGAATTATTGCAGGCAGTGGGACTTTTGATATGACTCCAGCTGCATCAGGATTTGCAAAAAGCCACTTTGTTCCAACAGAGATGTCCATTAAACTGTGTCACTATAACAGATTCATGTATCACTCCACTCACTAATGCGGAGTTTACCTTTCAGCTTGCGTATGTGTTAACTAAGCCATCTTATATTTTGTATTTCTTTCCAGATCACTCAACTAGTTGGTTTGTTAAGCATTTTTCACACTCCTTACACATTAAGAAAACCTGACTTGCACACTCAGTTAGCACTCACTAAACAGTGTTTGGAGCTGAGCTCCTGAAGAAATGCTGCCACATACATACTCAGGGTAGTATCTGCGCAGTGAAGCATATAAATTCCTTACCACGTAATTCAGTGTCTTTGGCTGACTCCTGTCAGAGAGCCTGCACAGAGATCCACCTCAGCATCATCACCATCTCTAAATTAACCTGTGGCAACCAAGGGAGTTATGGCATCCAGCCATTTATGCCACTCCTCCACTGGAACTGATTGCCTCATGGCAGGAATAAGAGGATCCCTTATATGCGCCCTCAGGCACTGAGGTTTGCACGTGGACTCCTTGCGACAGCAGAGCAAAGGGCTGTCACCTCAGCTCTTAGAGAGACACCCATCCCATTTTTCCCTCTTTTCTTCTTCCCTTATTATAACCTTTACCACCAGTTGTTGGAACAAAGTGGAGAAGTGCTTAGGATTAGATGTCAAAAAACTTCAAATCTGAGTTAAGATCCATTGTCATTGGTATGTAATTTGGCTGTATTAAGTGGATCAATGAGCATATGCTGAAGTCCCTCACAGTTGAGAGTCGTGCAGTGATCTAGCACATTTTTCCTCACAGTAAGTAAACAAGTCTTTTTGGTGCTATTATCTCCATTTCCATTTGGGAAACTGAGTCAAAGAGCGTCTGAGTAGTCTGCTAAAGGATCACTCACAACATCTCTGGCAGACCACAGAGCCAAAGCCAAGTACGGGAAAGACAACTAAAGACTTGGATACTCAGTGTTTC
The DNA here is from genome assembly GCA_011801015.1 of Ardeotis arabs. NCBI lineage: Eukaryota > Metazoa > Chordata > Aves > Otidiformes > Otididae > Ardeotis > Ardeotis arabs. Next base: position 60,480 of record JAAGAY010142193.1, read on the forward strand.
AGCCAAGCAATGGGGTACCCAATCTTCTTACCTGGCAGCTGAGAGAGGACAGCTCTTTTTCATGAGAGATATCTTGTAAGCAAGTGTAGTTATGGTTATATAAAGCAAATAGGGTTTTCAGGGAAGGAAGAGTTATTTTTACATTTTTCCGCTATGGTTCAGAGACTTTGTTCCTATAAAAAGTATTATATCTTATTTCAGAATGGCTGGTTCAGGATATGCCACGGAACAAGCAAACAATAATGACACAGTTTGCATCACGGCCAGAAGACTTAAGCTTGTTAAGTCAAGCCAAGTGGTCTTCCCCTTCCTTTGACAGGAATGACCTGATACATAGACCTACCACACACTACACTTCCAGGCATGGAAACCAGTACACAGTAAGAGAAGACAGAAGTTTCAAAAGGAGCCTTTCTACCTTTTTCAACCCAAGCACAGTACAATGGCTATAAAGGTAATCTTCAAAGTAAGGGCACTGCAATGTTGTTTTTGTTTTGCAAAGCAAATGCCAGTTCTCCAAGCGTAATGGCCACTGCTGGCAGCTCACACAAGGCTATATCCATTTTTATTCCATGAGTGTACCAGGAACTGGTAGGGCTGGGACATTGCCGTGGAAAATGAAGATCTAAACAACTACTTTTAAAAATAAACATTCTAAATATGCCTTTATTAAAGCATCATGGTTATAGAACTAATCACCCTTCTCATCTCCTTACTGACTTCCACGGCTGCACCTATTCTCCGTTAGCACAGATCTCCCATTTTTCATACAGATCTGTATATGCCCTGGTTTTTATTGATTATCATGTGAAGGTCAAACCAGATACATGTTTTTCTCTCCCCAAAATCTTGTTACCAATACTCTATTTATTAAGCAAGCATATCATTAGCAAATGTAGTAAAAATTTAAAGCAAATTAAAACCAAACACAAGCAGTCTATTTACATGCTTATTCTTATATAACGATACACTTCAGTGCATGTCTAGTTAGACACACTGCCTTGCAGTTACAGAAGACTGGAGTCAACTTACAGCCTTTCACCTTCTTAGGTCAAGGAGCTCTTTGTTTAGCAGCAACTGCTTTGCCCAGTGAATGTCTCCTTGAGCTCGGCTTTGCCTTTCAAGGAAGCTGGATTTCCTCAAAAAAAAAAAAATCCTTTTTATTTTCCCTCTCATTTTCATACTGCTCAGTCATCCTTGTTACACAGTCTTTACTTTCCTTTTTCCACCATTAATTTTTTAAAGCTGGCAAAATCCTAACCAAATAGAAATATCAGGAGAAAATGCCTCTCTATTTTAGTTCAAAATTGTAAATCATCAGTGTGGGGCTTTTTTCTCAAAATGAGAAAATTATCTTGAATCAATTGAACCATTTTGTTCGTTTCAAAACACAAATGTTTCAGGTTTTATTTTTCAGGATTCTTTTTTACTCAAAAGCTTCTAAATTACATTTAAGTACATTTATCTGTAAACAAATTCAAATGATTGTTTTCTGAAATGTAAGAAATAAAAACTTGATTTTTTTATAGTTTTCCTTTTTCAGGCAAAGAATCTTCAGAATTTTAAAGAAATCTGTAACTCATGTTTATTAACCTAAAGCTGCATTTTTAGCAAATTACTATTGCTTGTTTGTAGTTAATTTCCCAGTTAGGCAGACGGACCATCCATGAGGATGTCCACATGATGGTCTTGCCATTGTTTGCCACCTTAATGGCTTAACTGATCTTGTGCTTGCAGAAAGATATGTGGAAAGTATCTTTGTAATAACCCACCTCCAATACGGAATAAACCCCATTTTGGAACAGTATTGTGAGAACCCTACCACAGCCATATTACTCCTGAATAAGTAGACCGACACTTTCAGAAGCTTATCTTCTGTTACTTTTACTCTATGTATCTTGGCTTTAAACAGGATACAGTTTGGCTCTGAATATTTTCATTTAGACTCTAAACAGATATATATTGTTACCATGATGAAACCTTTCAGATACATCAAGGAAACAACACTGAAAAAAGAGGAAATTTTAGATAAAGCTATTGAGATAAATCTTTACTCCTAACCAGATGCTACACAATCTTTACAATACATGCAGCTCAAGATGTCAGTTCCTAAGGTCTTATTTCAGCAAGTCTTACAGATAAGACAATTAACACAACCTCACCAAACAGGAGCTGAATCAGCCTGCAGGATTCATGGATTTTAAAGTAAGTAAAGACAGCTATGACTATCCAGTTTGATTTGCATTGCTCAAGCCAAAGAATTTCATCCAATAAATCCTGCTATCAAATGAATTATTGCTTCCTTCCACGTAAGCATTCCTTAGATCCAGTAAGCTGTGGCTGAATTATAGTACATCTTTCAAGAGGGCATCCAGCTTCCTTCCATCCTATAATGCTTATGAGGCTAGGCACAAAGCCCAATAAGCCATCTTCTTTCCCATTTCATGGGAAAGTGCTAGAACTTAGTCCAGCTATGATGTGAAGGTAAACTTATGTTGTTGTGATATACCACTGCCCTTATCCTGTGCCAGAATTCTACCTTTATTCAATGAGATAAGTATTTCTTCAGAAATGATGAACAGGGTACCGGGAAGAAACCAGTTAACAAGAGGATCGCTGTTTAGAAAAGGAGTCCGTCTGGTTTGGATCTTTTCCCAATTTGTTCCGCAAACTTAGTGGAATTTGAAAAGTGATGCAGAGATTGGAAGGAGTGAAAAAGACAAAATTACAAAAGGCAAGAGCATAAAAATATCTCAGATTTATCTTGTGCCGCTCACTGGAAATTTTTGAAAATAACACTCCGAACTTTAGGAGCATCACCCACAGTCTCCCTATCTTGTCAGCAGTGAGTTATACACTTTTGGAGGAGAACTCAGATCAAATAGGCTCTGAATCCTCTTTGGGTGCCTCTTTATATCTGCAAACATACAGCAATATATAAAGAGCAGGTATATTCCTTACCTAGATACTAGTTTTGTGGAGTGAATTTGAACATTAATCATAGTTATGTCTAGATGAACGTAGATGAAAATGATCCTATTTACTCTACTGGCAGGCATGTGAAACCATCTTGCAGCTTAATTTGTTTTTCATTGCAAAATAAAATACATTTAACAAGCAGAATCCAAACAACTTCAGGGTGGTGGAGAGATTTTTGTAGTTGTAGGTGTTTGCCATTGGTGACATAGGCAAATAAAAGATGTCCCAGCTGCAACCCATTCTCCTGCCTGATTCAAAATTTTAATTTGAAAATGCCTATTTTTAGGCTAGAGCTCATTTGAGGTGGTTCTCTGCCCCCAGCATGTAGCTGATTGCTGATAACCCATTTGGGGGAGTGGAGGTGAACTAGTGCAATCTGCAAACATTACGAATCAGATTGACTGAAAAGCAGAGCAGAGCTGCAGAGACCTTCCTGAGATTCCAGTCTGATCTCTGATACTCTGCCTTCTCTTAAAGATCCACTCTTTAGTTATAAGTGACACTTCTTTCACATTTTAAATAGCTGGCAGAAAATAAAAAGGAAAAGACCCTAAAATGCTTTTGCCAGACTAGGCAATGCATTTAAGATTAAGCTGAACATTTCTATACATCTGTGACCTTTAAAATCTGTTAGGAAGGTGAGATGTTAGGATTTAGTCTCAGCCAGGTGATTGATGTTTTTTTTCAACTGTAAAGCAAAGCTATAGTCTGTAGTCTAAAGCCTATTTATAATCCTCTTTAACAGCACTTGGTATAAAGATACAACTCATTTCTTTGTGAAAATAGCCTGGCTCTGCAATAGCATGATATATTTAAGGAAAACAAAGTAAGCACCAGGAGCTTGCTTCCAAGATATATGTTAAAGAATTGTCAATAATTGCCCTGCATTTGAAGGAATTTTGTTAATATGAAAACCCAATAGCATGCCTGTAAGAGAAGTGTCAATAAAGGGATTTCATTCACCCACTTACTTTCTGAAACAAATTGCCAATGACAATAAATGGGAACAGAAGCATCTTTGTGGGTGGGGCATTTGTTTCTGCGGCTGCTCCCAAGAATATGTCTCTTCATACTACTTGCAAGTAAGTGCCAGCGCAGGAAGCGCAGTCTGAGGGTCAACTGCCTATTGAAGTAATGCTTAATGCAGCCCCCTTCACTCTTCTGAACCTGTACGGTCCACTGATCCATTCCTCGTGTGCTCAAGGAAACATATACATCCATATGTAAATGTGCATTCTGTCTGATGAGATTTTACTATACAGCTTTTTCTCCCTGTCTGTGGAAAAGTAATGGAAAGAGGGAGAGAAGGTCTCTTGCATTCAATGAAGTACAGAAATGGCCCAAATTCAACAGCTTGGCATCTCAGTGTCAAATGGAAGTCAGAGCCTGTCTAACTTCCCACCACAATGATCCTGCAGTCTGCTTTTTGTTACCTCTCGTTATCTGGTTAGCAAATCTCCCAGTAAACCATTAATAAGCCCAGGCCATGTGTTCACACGGAACGTTTTATACTGGTCACCAGCAAACCTTTACCTTACTTCTAGAAGGCCAGACTGATTTTTATTTCTCCTTCATTGTGTTTTTTCAATATGCAAGGCTGCAAATAACACATCGGAAAATGCAACAAAAATAACAAGCAAAATCTGTTTATTCTACTTAAAGGGATCTACCTTAAAGTCTGTCCAGATCCACTTTCACCTACTGACATACATATCACGTATCATCCTCTGTGGGCTGGATAAGTATTAAGGGCACATTATGCACACAGGTTTCAATCCTGCCACTGCCGAAATTGCTCCATCTCAGTCTTAAAGCTGCGGTAAAAATCTATAAAGAAAGAGATCCCTGGTGCCTCAGTGCACCTTCTTTTTGAGTTTTCCAGTGAAGGAAAAGGTGGGAACACTGCCTGAGTTATTACAGGCTGATCGCCCTGTGTACTCCGTCGTCCCTCCCTGCCAGGCAATCCAGATGGATGTGTTCCTGGCTGCTATCTTCTTTCACCACCCTTTTGTCTTACAAGGTGAAGTATGCCTTGCTGCTGGCATTCAGAGTGATGGGCCTGCCTGCTCCCTCCAGAGCAGAACCATTTACCCTTGATCTTCGCTCCAGGGAAAAGTTCCTTGCTCTGCAGCTACCAGTCTCTATTACTTTTTGCATGCCTTTTTTTCATGTTCAGTAACTAGAGGACTTAGTCATGATTTTAACATGAAAGGAATGCTATTGAATTTAACATTGTCACCTTCTTTTTGCAACAAAACAGCATGTTTGTACAATGACAAAGTAAAGCATTCCCTGCAAGGAGCTTTCTAGACTATGGATGGCCAAGAAACACATAAAGATTCGGGCTCTGAAATGGAGTCTCAGTTGAGCATCTATCTGTCTAAATGCCACTGGGACTAAAGGACAGTCCGTACTCTCCAAAAACCCCAACCAAATCTACATTTGAAAAAGATCAAAAGACAAACTTTAGAGCAATGTGATCAAACCTCGAGTTTATGTAAGCAGGGAGAAGAAAATATTAACCAGTCTCTCAAAGGAAATACTAAATCAACACAGTGGAAGGAAGTCTCATTTTATCCTATGTAGTCAGTTTGGAATTTCCCAGTTTCTCTGAAAGCATTCCTGAAGGAACATGTCTTCCTTTTACCTGGAACTGATACAGGATCATTTGCTGTTACAACTTGATATGAAAACGTTAACTGTTAGTGTTGCACCTCTCAAGGAAAGAAGCAAAAAAAAAAAAAAAAAGCTTAAGTAGCAGGTAAACATCCCTGCTACTAAATCTTTCTCAGTGTGTCCAGCCATTCTATTTTGGTTCTTCGCTGAAAGGAAGTACAGGACCATACCTAAGAAACATGACTGTCAGCATTCATTAAGACCAATGCTTAATCTCAGCTGACAACATCAATGTCAGAATCGTAGCTGGGAGCTGGCAGCATTTCAATAGAGGATTCTTCTGAGCTCTTACACACTACTTCAATAAATAATCCTACCGGGAAATATGGAGAAGAGCATTTAAAATGATTTTAGCTGGCACGTCACTACAAGGTTGAACCATCATGTAGTGATGTGCCCACTGCCTAATTCCACTGTGAAATGTTGAAATACAGCTTTTAGCTCCACAGAAGCATGTAGGCCTCTATTTACATGCAAATTGATGCTATTCATGTGTGAACTACAGCAGGTACTGACTCTGCCAGATGGAATAATTTGGGGATGGGCCCATTCTCTTTTGCTGAGGGCTGCATGTATTCACACATGCTGTAGATAATTGTTTGAGTTTCCATGTCACCAAAAGTCCCAATTAAATAACTGTTTAAATAATTTACTTTTTTCTAAGCAAAACATGGTCATGCATGCAGTTGCACAGATTAAAAATAATGATAATACCACTATTAGTAATAACATCATTAGCAATAAGGGAGAAGCAGGTGGTTCAGGGCAGAGAACCAGGAAACCTGGACGTGTCACTGCCCAGTGATTTTGGACACGCCATTTCATCTTGTCTCTTTTTCCCCTTTGTTTTAATCTGTAAACTATTCACGGAAGGCATAATACTTTATTCAGTTTCCTGATTTCAAGTAGGCAAAAAACTCCACAAGCATTACTGTAACAGACATTTCACTGCGTTAGCCCACACTTGACCTTCACCAGCTGTGAGGGTCACTTGATTTTAATCAATGGCAGCTCCTTGCCACAGAATTAGGATAATATTGCAAAGCAGTAGGTGACTAAACTGACTGATGAAAACAGGCCTGGTTTGGCTGATAGTGCTTTATTTGAAGGACTGATATGCTTAATATTTGTTCAATTATCATCAGCAAAGAAATCAGGATATCAGTGTGTGAGCCTCCTCAATAGGCGGTGGCCAACCTAATACAAGGCAGCAACAAACGCAAGACCTGAGAGGAATCAAACAGCAGCACCAGCTGATTTACAATTGGAAGCTACAAAGGGTTTTTTAGCCAGTGATTTTCATTGTCTTGAAGCTGGAAATGCAGAGGCAGATTGTGACAGTTGCACAAAAAAAATGATTTAATTAAACTGAAGAAAATGATATAAACTTTGCATAACAAAAGAAAGGAGGAAAATACACCTATCTTGCAGAAATAGGCTGGGACAGGATGTGAGGGGCTGTCCTCGCCTCCTGCTCTCCTTGAAACCTGTTTCTGTAGTGTGCACTTCAAGTCATACAGCCTCACTGCTGCCAGCCCGCACTGTTTGCCCTGACTCTGCGTCCCGGGGTGTCACCACACCGACAGCCCTCTGACGGGGTTAGTCCTCCGCAGACTGATCCAGCCCCTGCCCGACACAGCCTTCCAACAGCCTCTGACTGGCCCTCCAGCTGACACCTTCCTGATTTTGCCCCAACCAACCGGCTTCTACAACGAACATTAGAACTCTTACTACAGAAAGCAGTGAGAAAGGAGCACAAGTGAAGAAAATCAGCTGCACATTTAAAAATACGTATATGGAAATGACTGAAAAGAGCACAAACAAACAAAATAACTTAAAAAACCCCACTTCAGAAAACCTCTAAATTCAGGCTAAATATGCAGCCCTTAGGAAGGGCAGGAGAGCCCTTTCCTTTTCCACTTTCTCCTATTCCAGAGCCATTTCATGGGCATTTGGCTTCACTGCTCCCGCTGTCTGGAACACTCCCAAATGCCTTTACATTCCAAGGTCTCTAGGGCTAGTGGATGGGTTTGCTTCACCTGTAAATGTTGGCTAGCACTGCAAAACACAGACTTACTATGAAATCATTACAGTGGGAAATACAGCATCATCTTTCAACCATGGAAAAAATCCCTTTACTGTAATCCCTAACTCACAGGAGGAAAGTCAAAGATATTTCTCCCTAAATATATTTTCTAAAAGGCCATTTAAAAATAAGATCAGACAATTTATATTCCTGCAGAAGAAAAAAAGAAGAACTTAAGGTGTGAGCATCATGGATAAAATGCCACACATTCAGTTACCAATGCCTGAATCTTTTTTTCTTTAACAGGGATGAAAAACCACCAGGAAATAGTCCATTCTGGACCTTTTACTTTCCCCATTAGCTCGATTCTAGGACACTAGTTTTGTTTTGTCTTTTAAATCCAATCTTCTTTGTCAATTCTATGGGATAATAATACTTAGGTCAGAAAGTGGAATAAAGGGCACTACCATGAAACCAATACCGATATCTGTGGATGCTTGTCTCTTCAGCTGGTGTGCACATGTTTGTGAATAGAAAGGCTTGATTTGCTTGCCTAGCTCACCAGGAGTTAGTTAGCGTACACTGACAGACCTGCCTGGTACCTGATACATTGGAAAAAGCCCTAACAGAGGAAAAACAATGAAAAGTTATTCTGTGCTGCACACTTCCACAGACACTAAAAACCACTGCACTGCATTAGATGAAAAGACCCCCTGGTCTTGTACTCAGTCTGCGAGTGACCGAGGAGAGAGTACAAGAAATGAGAACGCACAGGGAATCGCTTTTCCTGCTGTGCCCAAGAATTCAGTCTGTGACAAAAGATCTGAACACAGACTTGCTTTTACCAGCCACTAATAATCTTGTCCTTAAAGAGTTTAATCACATTTTGCATCTACGTTTAATTTTATTTTCTAAATACCCTCTAGCAATGATTTCCACAAATTGGTTGTACAGTTTGTGAAAAAGAACTTCCTCTTCTTTCTGTTAAATGTACTCACCAGTAAGATCGCTGGTTATGTTCTTGTACAGCAACTTTGAAAAGCAGTAAAGTAATAGTTCCTGACGCTTTTCCCTTATATTGTTTATGATTTTATCCACTTCCATCACATGCATCCCCTTTCATTTATTTTTTAAGCCAGAGACTTCTAATCTCTGTGATCTATTTTGAGCATTCTTGTTGCCTTTCTCCTGTTTTAACGTTCTCCACTGAGCATTACTTTGGACTTCTCTGTACCAAATTTTATCTGCTATTTTATTAGTTCTGTGACTTTAAGGCCTAAGCTTTTCAGTTTTCAGTTTGACTATTCTGATAATTTTCTTATTGCCACTACACATGAACCTCCTCTCCAGGATCTCTAATAACATGCTGATTAGTACAAATCCTAGCTCAAAGCCTTGGAGTACCTCCCTTCAACAGAAAAGCTGTCCATGTATTCTTATCCTTTATTTCTTATCTTTTAACCAGTTTTTAACATGAGAGGACCTTTCCTCTTACGCTCTGACAGCTTAGTTTCCATAAGAGTGTCTCATGAGAAACCCTGTCAGAAGTGTTGAATGGAAACCAGGTGTATGAAACGTTTCTTTTCAGGAATTAGAATATTCATTCAGGATCAGCAATCTATAGAAAGGACTATTTGATTTCTGGAGAAAGGGAAAAGCAATTGTGAATCATTTGTAGGATGTTTTCTAACATTCTATGTCAAAGTAGATACTGCAGATAACATTAGAATATCATCGTTTCAGTACTTAGTTGATGTTTTGGTAAGATCTGGTGAATAATGAAACTGACAATTTTCTCCAAATTCTGTATAATCCCACTTGAATTTATTTTCTTTTTTAACTAAAAATGAAAATGAAAACAGAGATGACCTGAAATTAAATAGAACAAGCTAAATTTGCCTTCAAGCACATTTGGGTGAGGCTGAAGAAAAATATCTGACCTCACAATAGCAAACATTCGGCTCTGGAGCCCCTTGGCAGCTCCTGTCAATGCTGGCTCAGAACGCAAGGCCTGCTAAAGGTACAAGCAAGACAGACGAAAAGAAGTGGCAGACTCTCTCCTTTGCTGTTGTCTATTCCACTCTTTAGCAGCAGATCAGCCTGAACTGCTCTGGCAGATGCTGCATTGCTATCAAGCATGTGTAGGACGTACAGTTTCGGGTACAGGCCACACTCCCTGCCAGCGCTGGCAGTCACCTCTTGCAGCTCCATCCTGGCAGCAACAGCAAGAAGTCCCATTCTAGCAGTCTCCCCAGCTTGGCACCTTTCCTTCCAAAAAGCCTAGGAAGCACTTCAAACAGAGTGTGCTCTGATGGAGGGCTGCTTCCTTTAAAGCCTGGTAAGGAGAGAGTAGAGAAATGCAAGAACTTTAAAGTAGGTGGGAAGTGAGGACCCGTTTCAACTACTCTCCTCCAGTCAGACGCACTCTGAAGACCCCTCTCCTCCAACCCTTCTCTGTCATAAAACCCCTCAGCCTTACTGTTGACATTCTCAGTTCTTTTCTCGCTTACCTGCCATAACCTTAGGGACTGCTGGCAGTCCGCCTCCCCCGGCAGAACCCACTCTGCAAAGAGTAAATGGAAATTTATACTGCTGACACTGAGGATGTCTGTCTGTTTCAAATACAAGTTATCATAGTCATTTGGAGAGCTAAGCAAAGTGAGCAGAGAATCAGTCCAAGCAGGCTTTCACATTCTGTTTCCTTCTGGTCATGGCACGGAGAAAAATAATTTACTAAGGAAATGAACTCACAGAGACATAACATAAGAATTAGTAATGTCTAAATGTTATATTTCTCTAAAATTTCATTAAAAGAAACATTTTTTATCTTGAAATATTCAAGTTAGCTTCTGTTTTATTTTATAATCTTGTGTTACTTCCTGATGAATAATCACATGGAGATAAAATTCAGATTCATGTGTACCAGGCATTTAAGGATATAAAATATCAGAGGCATATTGTTAATTCCCTAAATCATACCTCGCAAATCTAAGAATATCAGCATAAAGATTACACTTAGAAGACATCTGCAAATACTAAGGACAGTAAAGGTCATTAAATAAACTTCACACTTCCTTGTACTTCAGATAGAACAGAGTTTCAATTCCTGCTGTAGGTGCCAAGCCCATTTTGTTTTAACTCTCTAGCTATAACCAATTTCATACGGGAAGTTATCATTACAAGAGAGAAGCTTCCTACAAGGTATATATGGAGCTAGACTACAATTTTATAACAAAAGCTAAAACTGGAAATTTTAAAAGGCAAAAAAAACCCCCATAAAAATAATCTAGAAACAGTTAATGTAAGAGAACTACTGCTCCTTAACAAAATGGAGAAAGATAATCTTAGAATAATTTATCAGAACATTGTTGAAATTTTTCTTTTCATAGGTGTTTTGTGTTGGCTGGGAGCCATTTACTCCTGCACTGCAATTGAAGAGAACATTTGCCTCCTTGGTTTTCGACTCTAATATCTCACAGCACAAGCAGAGCTTTTGTTATGCATCAGCAGCTGCCAATATTTTAATGAAAGGCTCCAACAAAAATGGTTGTTCTTTGCTTTTGATTTATTTTAGCTGGCAGCTCTTCAGAGTTTCACTCCCCAGTTCAAACCCAGTCCGCTGTAGCTTCTACATGCAGTCCTCCAGGATATCCCAGTATTCTCCCATTACAAACTGATTGACTACACTGTCAGAACCTCTGAACAAACTTTCCAGCTTCGTTTAGTTTGCAAGACTTTTGTTTTCAGCAAAGCAAATTCCCAATTCTACCCTCTTCTATTAAACTGGACGGAATATTTTACATCAGATATGTTCCTGCTGAATCTAGGCAGGTAGCAAAGTCTCTAATTCTGTCTCTTTGCTCTATAGCCTGCATTTGTTTCTCAACAAGTGAGGCCTTTCTTTGCCTTTCTTTTCTTTTGCCTGTTTTTTTTTGCTTTAAGTTTTGATTCTTTTTTTTTTTTTTTTTTCCTCGCAAATTCTTGTATGGGTGTGTATTTCACTACCACGCCATCCTGGATGCTGTGATTGGCACAGCAAAATGTCGGGCACCTAAGTTAGCCTGTGCTTAAGGCACATAAATCTGCAGAAGTTAAATATACATCTAAATGCTGGCTTGAACTCCCACTGACAAAAAGATTTGCGGGCTTTTTGCACGGGACTCTGCTGACATCTCTGTTTTATACTATAGGTAACAACAGCGCTTAACCAGGTTCCTTTCTGGTGTGATACTCCCAGGAACTTTCAGTAAAGCAGTTGCAATCAGGGAAAAAAAAAATTGAAAGATAATAAACGTCAATTCATTTGTACAACAAGAATAAAAACTGGGGCTGATTACTGCAAAACACAGTTTAGATAAAACAGTTGAAACACTATGAATTATATTCTTATTCATGACAGAGAATTTAAAAGCACAGAATTTACCCAGGTATTAAAAAATCCTGGAGAGATTATATTATTTTACCCATTTCTACTAGCTTTCACGATTTATCTTGCAGTGATGGTTCTGTGGAGATATAACACTGCCTGGTGTACTAAATAGTGTCACTTTCTTCTTACTCTGTCAAGTTTTAACGTCGACTAGCACAAGGAAATGTTAACCTCTCCTGTTCTCACTCTTTTGGTGTGATTTCTAATACATCTGACACAATCCCTTGCAAGCCCTTATTTCTCTGTAATTACATTAGCATGATGATGTGCCCTTCATCTGGGACTTCATCAGGATTTCATCTTGTAAAGAAAAAAAAAAGTGCGACATCACTGAAGTACCTTTTTCTTATAAAATCATCTTCAAAGCCTTAACCTCAATGTTTCTACACATCTGTCAGCTTAGAAGTAACACCAGACACCATCAAATTATTGCCATTATCACATCCAGGGCAATCACTCCTCCCTCCCCTGCCATCCCAAAGTTTTCGAAAAACAAAAGGTAGGTTTCTTTCAACTTTGAAAGTTGTTAGCCATGAGTGTGACTTAAATTTACTGAATTATTCTACTGTTGTGTCCCAGGAAGACTTAGCAGAGATTGATTCCAGCCATACCGAGGATGACACATATCAAACTCCTTCACAGATGCTTATTCACCCATCAGATTATATAACGTTGACCCTGGAATTGCTGAGAACTAAACGGAGTAAAAAGAGAGTTGGATGTGTTTTATCTGGGATGCCAGGTCATTAAGACTATTCTGGTAAGATGTAACAGAATGGTATGATGGAGACTTTCTACCTCAGGCTATGAACTTGTCATCTTACAAGCAAAGTGAAGCCAGTCTGCTTAACTGCCTGAGCAATAAATAGGACCTCTCTAGCACATAATAAAAGCAATGGACAACTTCTACTTAACTTTTTCTTCTGCATTCTCTCTTCTAAAAGCGCCCTAAGCTCTGCTGGAGTGCTTGTTTAAGACAGTTCACTATTTATACTTGTAAGTAATTAGCCATGGCAATTGTGCTATTTTTTATGCCATGAATGTCATTACATGTTTACAAATACAACGTCATAACTTCAAGAAGTGGTGGAATGTGGCTTATTTTTTTTTGCAATCTGAAGCAATGCTTAAGATGGGAAAGAAGAAAAACTGTAGTTATTCCCTAAAAATTGCCCACAGCATGTCATTAAGTAAACTGGAATGTGAGCAAACACAGGACCTAGGTCATCGCCGTAGAGCAAGACATTTCTCTGACGACAGTCTAATGCTAAATATGCATTTGATTAGATGTTCCATTTTCAGATGGTTTCTTCCCTATAGCAGAAACCTGCCTATTGCACAGGGGACAGAACAGAGGAAATACAGCAACCTGTTTTGACTCTGTTATTATAAAGGTTCGTTCCAACTGTACTACAGAAAAAGTGTTCTACAGTTACGCAAAAAAAAAAAAGTATTTGGAGTTTATTAAAAATCCTACATTAGTGAAGGACAGATATTACACTGACTGATTTCTCTCCCTCTCTTGATAGTCACAGAATTTTAGGCAGCTGGGCCAGTTTGATCTCCTATACCTTGCAGGACATTAAGTTCAGTTACCTCCCGGTTCAGCCCAACATCCTGGTCTAGCCCAAGGCATTTTGATCCTCCACAAACCCGTGGCAACCACAGGCAGAGAGGGAAGAGCCCGATGGTATGCCACACCATGCAAGGCATGGTTCACACACTAGTGCTGGCTGAACATCATCTGAAACAAGTTGTTTGTATCAGCCCTTTCCTGTGGCAATATACTAAAGCTACATGTTGGGGTAACCGTATGTCATGACCCTTCCATCCTTCTCTGACCGCTGCTTTTTAGTTGTCTCAACTTTGCAGTACTAACCAGTTGCCTTTCTTACCTGGTAGTTAAAACTTCATTCCTGGCTATTGTGTCAAACCAGTCATTAAGTTTCTTTACACAAAACATACAATAAAGACTAATATATGATCTTTGGTACTCTTGCCTTCCGAGGAATATGTTTTCCTTCCTATGAATGGCTTCACATTGACCAAAATAAAAACACGGCTTGTCTGCAGTGTCTGGGTACAGTCCATACATTCACCTCTAGCTCTCTTTTTCTTAGGTCTTTAGGCTCTGAGTTGGCAGAATTTGCATCTTCAGTTATTGCAACAAAATTATGTTTACAAACGAGGAAGATAATCGCGTCCCTTTAAAAATCAGGTTTAAGGGAACTAATCTAAATGTGAAGTTAACTCATTTTTAAAGCTGCAGCTTAAACTGTCATTAAAGCAAAAAAATAAAGGCCTTTAGAGAGAAGGGAACATTAAGAGGAAGGAACTGAGACATCAGGTAACAGATAGAGTTGTTTCCTGCCCAGCAAACAAGTAGTAGAACTACCCACTTCATCTTCCATCCCACGTAAACCAGTAGCTGATGATACAATAAACACAGCAAACGTGAATCTCAGTACTGCCAATGGTTTTATGCCAAAGTGCAACAAAAATCAGGCTCTGAGGTTGTATAAGCTCCTTACAATCAGGCAAGTTAAGACTGCAATATTACACAAGATCATTTAAAGCCTCTAAAAACCTTTAAAATTTCGCTCCCTCTTTCACTGGCACTTTAATGAGGCTATTCCCAATATTTGACTTGTGAAACAGCCCGGAATGTAACAGTTGTACCAGCAGCCTGTAGCTGGGCTGCTCCTTATTGGTCCTCTGTGGACATTTTAAACACCCTTTGTAGCACGATGAAAGCCATACCTATTTCAAGGCTTATCTGCACACGGGGCGCAGTTAAAAAGTTTTGATTATTGGGACTGCAGATGGTGGGGCTGATTCTGGGAGTACCAGTCTATTTCCCCAGTCCTCAGCATCTGGAGACCACTGGCTGCACTGGCACCCATTTTTTTCTGAGCTAAGTCTTCTTCATCTGATAACAAATCTGTGACTTGCATTGTTCATTTCAGTAATGCAGCTCGGTGTCACATCAGCTTTGTCCCCATCTTTAAATATATTCATGCCATCTGTCTCATGGCCTCAACTGGTAAAACAATTGCATTGTAGGTTACATACAATCAATTCCCAGTTGTTCTGAACAGCTTGAGATGTCTCACATCTTACTCAGTGGCTTGTGGAAGAGACTGATAAATGATTTTTTATAGGAAGATGATCAATTTAGGATTCCTTTTAACTGACATTTCAGATGCCAAGAAGTTCAGATTTTAGCTTGATATCTTTGCATTTTTTCCCCATATGGTTTTGGTTCCTCTTGCAAAGAAATGTGTTTCTCTCCATATGTCTCTTATCTTGCGCTTTCAGTGTCATCTTTAATTAGAAACTGAAAATCAGTTGGTTTGATTTATATCAGTATTTGTCATTGCTGCTATTGTCTTTCAGACAATCATATTCAGATGTTAATGTCAAACTAAAATAACTCTTTATAGGGTCATAAATATGAAATATGCAATTAAAACATTCCTATTAAGAAATAACAGAGTGTATGACAGACTCTTGTTCACGATGCTTCAGCAGCACACCCAGTCAGCACTGTCCTTGTGAGAGTGTGTTGTGAATCGCTGTCACTCAGATCTACCACAGCAAAAATCTAGATTAAATCTGTGGCTGCAGGTGTGACACAGTTCAAATTCAGAGACCAGGGGAGTTAAAATTGCTTTCAGCTCTTCTGATCATGATGGAATTGTTGAGGTGAATGATGACGCATCATCCAAATGGAGAATGTAGGTGGTCCTCGCTGAAAGCTGCTATCAGGAGCAATTGACTCCCCTTACATCGTGGGAGCAAAACCCAGGGAATGAAAGGTGTGGTCACTGGCAGGATACAACTGCTCCCTTCCAGATACTAAAGGCTAACCATACGCAGAGAGAAAAATTAATAACGTGGAAAAGCACAGGCCTGAACAGGTAGGCCAGCACTTGCTACACAGATTGGTAAGCAAAATCACTCTCATCCCATTTCTATTTCTGAAAGAAAATACAATTCCTAATTATTTTTTTTGGACTTGAAAAACATCCAGCTTCCTTATGAGGTAACTCCTCGCTAACCTGTGGGTTCTAGTGACAACAGGTAGGTCCTTGCCTTGAAGCCTCTGAAAGAGCTGGGTTTTGTCGTCTTCTTTAAATGAAAGGAGTCTGAACAAACGTGTAACTTCATTTTGGTAGGTCCTTTTTCATCCTGAGTCTATAGCCAGCATTTCTCTTTCATAAGAAACCCTCTACAGTAACTTAGCTGACCCTTTTGTTCTGTTACACACGAGCACAGTAGTGTGAGAATTTCCAGCATTCACTCATTACCTTACCTAGAGGTGGTAATAGGGCCCCAGATAATCCATAAATAGTGCTAAAAGCTACGTGTGAAGAGCTGTACACAAAAGAAGCCTTTTACAATGAAGCATAAAACATGCTATTTGATTTGTCCTGCAAATCATAGGGAAAAATGCTGCATACTCCTGCACGCTAGCTACTGACACGCTGTCTTCAAACCAGCTATTCAGGCCAGTTATTTTCACATTCTCAGAGATCAGTTTTGTCACAAAGAATGAGTGCAGCTGTCTGTACATTCAGAGCTGTCCCAAAGCAGAGACTATATCTCTCTTCCCTGCTGCTCCTCACACATGGTGGTGGCAGGGAAAAGGGAACCTCAAGGTTCCCGGAGGAATATGGGAAATCAAGAATTTGATAGGACTGATGGCACGGAGGACAGACTGGTCCTTATAAGTAAGGGAGCAGGTAAAAGACTCATTTTAGCAAACTTCTAGAATTTTCTTGAAAGCAGAGAAAAGGACACAGACTCAAGCACAAACTGCCCTACTGGCCCCTCCAGCTGTGATCAACAGTGTCTGGAAAGATGATAAATACTTTCCAGAAATGGCCAGGCTTCTGTTCTACAGGAATTTTATTTCTGTGTAACATTTTTGATCATTCAAACCAGTTTTAAAGTGGAATTTCTTCTACTCTCAGACATTCTGTGAAGCCTTGCTTTTGTGACAACGTGCTAGTTATCTTTGAAATTGTTTTACCACCTGAGATGCTTCAGCTCTGTGCAGGGTTATGGGGACTTTGACCATAAAATAATAATATCTGAAGCACTGCTTCTGGATACTGACCTGAGTAACATCAGTCACATTTTTGGAAGGCACTCAAGTTAGTTCTAGTCTCCATATTCTATTCTCTCCTACAAGGTAAACTGAGAATAAATCAGGGTCTTTTCTTGTGATACAAAAGAAACAACCTGTTACATTGGGCTTCATGGGTCAGTGCTTTGATGTCTGTGCCAGTATAAATCTTGAGCTAAAATGTATTTCCTAACTATACAGGGAGAACAGTAAAGGATGTGAAAGGAGCTCAGGGGTAAGCAGACTAAACCATGTATAATTGAGATAGATTTTCAGTAGACATTGCATTCATTTGCATGAATAAAATGGGTATGGTCTTGACTTTGCTTCCATCACAGCCAACTGCAACTCCGCTCCGCCTTGTCTGTACGGGGAAGAACGAGGCCGCACAGATTTATCACCTACACTGCACTTGCAAATTTCTGCTTGAACCGACTGGTGCAAATACATCTTATATATTTTCTGGAGCCCTATTTCCCCTGTAATGTACCAACTGAGTAAGAGGGAGAGATGGTAAGAAGATTGAAAGACTACATTCAGGAATTTGTCCACCAAGTCTTAAGAGGGGTCAGTGAGATTGCGGAGTCATGGAGTTTATGGAGAAGCAAATTAAAATGCAAAATATGAGGGAGTCGTACTTCAATGTCATTACAAGAAGTCCAGTGAATATCAATCTAAATTAATTTTGGCCTCTTTAATCAATCATCTCTTTATGAAATACAAATAAAGCCACATCAGTATGACATGTTATTAAGGAAGAAAAGAGATGTGCCCTAAACTTCTGGTGACAATTTACATAAATGTCATTTGAGGCAGCAAGGTTAGACCTCAGGGAGAGCATTATAATATTCTAAAGAGCATCAGCAATTTCACTGTATACAAAGTGGACTGGTGCCCAGGAACAGGAAGGTGCTAGAGGAATGAGGGAGAAGAAAATTAATTTGGCATGTCTGTAAATCTAAGAGAGTTTTCATAGCATAAAAGGAATGTAAACAAGTCATCCAAAAATGGCTTGAAAGAAGAATATTTAGTGGCATGTTTTTAAAAGAACTACGATCCTTAACTCATCCAAAAACTCTATTTCAGTAAAAGATGTGTGTAATTAAGGTACATGGTTATTGTATTTATTATATCATACTGTTACTGTTACAGTATTTGTATTACTGTAACTGCCAAGTCACCCGATGAAAGTGGGACCCTGGTATGCCACACGTTTGCTGTAGAGGGAAGTCACACTGGAAAATTTATCTTCTAAAGAGGAAAGAAATGGAAGGACACTGATTTCCCAGGGCTATACTGAACATGGCTGGTTAAACTACAATTAAAGCTCAGGAAATGCCATTCACAGCCAGTGCCCTAGTCAATACACAACCCACCTCTTGCACCCTATATGCCTCTGATACACACCACAGGTATTCTTCACAGAAAGGTCATCGGATCACACTGAAATCTCAGTCGTAGCCAATTTCTCTCATCAGGTCTCTAATGTGTGTTTTGCTTTCCTTCCCTCCAGTCTGTTTATCATTTATTCCCATTCTCCTATACCAAAAATGAACAAAGACACTTTCCAAAGGCCATTTCACAGCTTTAGGGAGCTGTATTCAGGAGAGTAATGTGTGATCTAAGGCAAGCTGAGGAGCATTATTTTCCTATCACCACCCCACAGATGATGGGGAGTGACAGATTACATGTCAGTCACAGCACGCTAGGCGAGGGGCCAGTCTGCCAGTAGTTCTGTCCTTTCTGGCTCCAGCCAAAGCATTGTCGAGAATGAAAGAATGGTTTATAAATAGCTCACACTGAAGTCAGTCTATCATAGAGGCTGCAGATCAGCCTGGTCTTTATTTAGGCTGTTCAAGATGATGTCTGTATGCTCATGTACATGCAGGTGTTGCATACACAGCCTGTAAGGATCATGTCCCAGAGCTATTTTCTTCCTAGCTGTCACTTTTCTTTGCAAGAAAATATAAAACCTACTGCGAGCACATTTAACTTCACTCCTTTTTAACTTCCCTCTCATTTAGCAATTCCACATTAATTTTCTAATTTCTTAGAAAGACTTCTTTATTAAAAAATATCTTCAAGTATCTATCCTTTCCCCGAAAAGCTGACAATAAAAAAGAACAATATCTTACCAGCAATCATGTTAACAGATCTCCCACAGAAGGTGTAATATGGAGAGTAGGTATTCAGTAACAGAAGTGAGCAAAACCTTCTGCGAAAACTGAAATGAATCAGTCTGGAGGCATCACAAATGAGTCATTGTTCTCTAACCCTTCTCTGAATGTTCACACACAAAACCTATATGGATTTTCAATACTTTCTGCTTATACTATGAAATTAAATCTGTCCGAATCAAAGTAAGAGTGTCCTTTAGAAAAACTCTGCAGTACAATCAGAGGCTGTTTCTAATATCTGACATGTAGGCTTTTACAGCTAACTGGGTGTCTTAACGCTGCAGTACTACTTACACGTTAAATATATTCGAAGTGGAGAATGTATTGGGCTCTCCTTCAGTACTGCAGAATTCATGTTCTGTGTTTGTGGTGTTTTTGCACTAAATGTGAGTCTAGCTCTGAAAATACTTCCTACCAAAAGCAGTGCATAGACACAAACAGGACAATCTTCCTGAGTTCACGTTGCCTACACTGCTTCCTGTTTTCTGACTGTGTTGGGTAACGCTGACATCCTGGCATGCACCAGAAGGATGGTGACAAGCAGTTCTTTGTGCAACAGCTGAAAATAGAACTGTCTTAAAAGGGAGCCTAAGTGTTATTCATTGATCACGTCTGTTATTGTCTACATAAATAGAAGCAGCTGATTGCAAAAGTCCTCCACTTTGGGAAAATAAGGATTGCGCTGTCAGTTTAAGGCCAGATTGCAGACAGCTGAACATCAAACTCAAGATGGAGGAATGGGAAGTGCTCTGCTCAAAGGTAGCAGGGTATTGCATGAGTTCTCTAGTTGATCCTCTCCTAGGGGGTCTTCAAAGCAATTAAAAGTCTAGGTAAGCTTTTACTTTCAAAGAATCATCCTCAGCTAATGAAAAATGGCACAGTTCATTAACTTGAACAGTGAGACAGTGATTTACATGGATGAGCATATGGCCTGACAGTTACACTGAAGTAATTGACAGGAAAACCAGAAACTACGTTAACAAGGATAACGAAGCCTCACAAATTTAGGCCTGAACTTAATCAGCTGCAGAATTTTAAAGCTTCTGTGCCCTGAGGTGTTTATATCATGTGCAATACTATTACAATAACCAGTTACAAATAAAACTATTGGAGTAGGTTATTTACTGCTATTGTGGCCACTTTTCTACCACTGCTACCCTGGCCAGAGGAGGCATTCACAAAGTTTGGCCATGATCCTTCACTGTGAAGATCGAAAATTTAATGAAAATAACTTTATTATTCATTCGCTTCAGACAATACGCCTGCTACTTTCCCTGAACCTTGACACAAGATGAAACCTGCAGGTCGTTAAGTGCAACTAAAATTACAGCAGGCATTTCTTGCAATGAATCCAAAATAACTCTGTTTTACTCCTCTCCTTCATCCCTTTCAGTGGTGGGAGGTCAGGACCGGCCCTACCATCAACTGGAAGTTGCAGAGGATGAACTTGGCTTCCAGAAAGAGAGTAAGAAACCGGTAAAGATGGACCTTTTGTAGAAATCATTGAGATTCAGGCATCTCAGCACTTTTGAAAACCCTACCAGGGGCACAGCAACATCATTTGGAGGCTGAATACTTTTCAAAATCTTCCTTTAATGTTTTAGACTCCCTTAAACCTACAACATAAAGGACTATATTATCAAAGATTAAAACAAATGTCTTTCGTCCTACTGCCCTCTGAGTGAAGCTATTCTTAGAGGAAGCATAAAGAAAGGCAAAGAAAAGAAATAAAAGCTGTACCACTTATCTCTTTAGTGTATAGGAACAGCAATGCTAAGCTAACACAAATATTGCTTAGCCAGATCCCGTTTTGATATTCTAGTGGTGCACATAGTTCTAAAACAATATACTTAATATTGAATTCCCTAAATAATTATTCACTGTAA
Source organism: Ardeotis arabs (assembly GCA_011801015.1). Taxonomy (NCBI): domain Eukaryota; kingdom Metazoa; phylum Chordata; class Aves; order Otidiformes; family Otididae; genus Ardeotis; species Ardeotis arabs. The sequence goes on from JAAGAY010142193.1 coordinate 81,784, forward strand.
AAGATATTCAGTCCACAAAATTTTTCCTTTTATTTTCAGGGATTGAATTTGGAAGTCCTTATTTAGGTAAGATGCTGCAGAAATCCACAGGGCTTACCTGAGTTAAGAGCTCAGGAACTGGTCCTGCATATGCACATAAATTGCTTTGGGAATGGAAAGATTGTAATGTAACAAAAAAAGAGTCCATAATGCATGCAGGCTTCTGACAGTTTTTGCAAACATCAAGGAATATGACACCTACCCTTAATATGTTTCTGCTCTGATTATGAATCCCCCAACTGCACTAAGTCCATCTTTGCATATGCCAGATGAATCATTTTTCCAACCTGAGCTGTCTGGTGTTTCTTTGAGTGGATGAAGAACTTGTTAAAAATGAAATACAGAGTAATGGGTACTTATAATTTAAATGAATCACTGCATGCAAAGTAGTTTCTTTAAACTATCTGCCAGGTAAATCTTGAATCACTAGCATGACACATTTGAAATTTTAAAAATTTGAACATATATTATTTAAATACTAGTACCATTAATTGACATTCAGCAGAGTACAATTCATTGTTTAAGGGAAAATTCCCAAGATGCCTGTGCAAGAAAAACTTCCAAAGTCAAGAGAAGTTATACCTGCAGATGGAGAACAGATTACAAAGGCCCCATTCTTCTCTGTTAGACAGGCTAACCTAATGTTTACCTTTATCAAATTGCAAAGAAGTACATTCACACTTTGTATGATGGAGGAAAATGTTATCTACCTCATTATCTAGAGACCTTCTACTAGGCAAGCTACAAAAGGCTTAGGACCGTAAGATACACAGTTGCCCAGAGAATCAAGATTTTATGTATATGTGCTGGTTGCAGAAGCTGTAAAAATGCACACCATTTGCCTTACTTGGCTTCTTCTGAAGCTGGGTCAATGCTATACGATTCTGAAAACATCCTATTCTAAATGTAGCCTGATATATTTGGAACTGGTCAAAATCTTTAATTTTCACTATATACAGTTAAGATCCTGATGTTTTTCCTTTAAGAACGTTACATACTTTTAGGAATGGGCATATCTGGGTAAGAACCTAAGAGGATGAGGTTGGTAGGAAAGGATTTGGGGTGGGGAGATTGTCCCCTACTCTTCTGGGACATTTTCTGCAATGTTTTTTTTTCAATCAGATTTTCATCAACCTAGCAGTAAAATTCAGGCATATTTTCTACATAACTGACTGAAACAGCCAAAGCATGATGATGAGCAGCTGTGCAGATGCATCAATCTATGCAAGTTTTACACAGGTCAAAAGCGAGAATGGGCGATGTGTAGATGAGTGGATTTTACCTTGCAGGTATATTATCTTTCCCTTTGAAATCGCTGATCAGTGCTTTGCAGTACGTTAGGCTATACTCCTTAGCTCGTATGACATAACTAAGGAGACCATGGCATGTACTTCCAGCATAACAGCAGGATCAGGCTCTATATGGCTTCCATTGTGCATATCATGAATTTGTCCTGGTGTGACTGTTAATTATGTCTAATATTTGGGAGATCAAAATCAGATTGCTGATAACTAGCTTAAGCTAAACATCCTTGTTCCAAGAAGCAGCGCCTTTCACCTAGATATCAGTTCTTTGAAAAGGGTAAGAGGTTAAGAGCTGTCATTGGTTTAGCTCATAAGCATCACTTAGATTGAAAATAGTAATAAGGGAAAAAGAAAAACACAATGTGTTCAACACAACACTTAGAGTTTTTAAAAGTCCATATTTCCCTTTACCAGACCTAGAGCAAAGCTATGCTCTGTTATACTATTCCATTTTGCCTTCATCACTGGAAAACCAGAGGGGATGTCTAAAGTGCATTAGGTGACAGGACTAGGTCACATAAGGCCTGATGCTAAATTGAAGAAAATTGAGAAATCTGTTCTTTAACTACAGTTTTCTGTTACATTTGAACTTATTTTTCCCTATGGCGATTTTGAAAGCTTTACCTCACACTAAAAATAATGAGCTTAATACTCAGTAATGTACTTGAAATCAATGAAGTTAAGCAGGTATACAACTGGTGTAACTAGTATCCCTTATTAGAACAAATTCTGAAATTATCTGAGTTGCTTCATGTCAAGGGGTAGCATCTCATTGACTTCAATGAACTTTGAATAAAGCTCTAAAATTCTCTGCCTCACTTGATTTTGGATTTGTATAATGAGGACAAAACAAAATGATTCCTCTAAAATCAATGGAGCTTCGCTTGTAGAGAATCAAGGTAGAATCAGAACTGGGATTACTGAAATGTCATTTCTGGCAATGCCAAAAATGCCAGCTCTCTTTGATAAGAAAGTTCAAAATCAGATTCCTATTATGGTCACTCTGGAAAAGCATTTTCCTTTTGTTTGTTTTAGTAAATGTTTTTAATAGGACAAAAATGCTTTACAGGCAACATTCAAATTACCAAAACCAATTAGATTTACAATTACTTTTTATTACCACTAAAGGAACACTAATTCAAGTTTCGGGTACAATCTAATGCCATGAAACAACAATAATCTTATTTTTACAGCCCTACACATGTAGAATAGCTTAGGTTTTTTTTTCTATTACATAGTGCCCAAATGGCACTATACTTCGTAAATGGAGCTGACAGTCATGATTGGCCTTTCTGTTGTCTTCATGTTTCTAAACACAAGTTTTTGTTCAATACTAGGCCAGTTCTTCAGGTGAAGCAAAACCCCTACATTTTCAAGGTATTTCAGCCAAAAAGCTGTTGCTGTTTTATCGAGCCTTCTCAGGTCCAATTACAATTCTCAGAAATGCTGTGAATATAACAGGTGGAGTCACTCTAACCTAGAACACAAATATTCAGATGCGTGCACAGTTCACTGCTTGGCTTTGTTTACACTCAATGCCCATTTTTCTGTCGACTTCGGCAGCCTTCAAACCAGCCCTTTAAAGACTACACTAATTCAATCACTGTGTAAAGAGCCAGCTAAGTCAGTTTAGCTATGACCCTTTGCTGGAATAAGCTATTAAATTAAGCTTTATGTGAACATAATATCCTCATTATAAATAACCTGCTGCAAACTCACCATTGTTAAAACAAAAGAAGACAAACTAGCAAATCAGTAACTGCAGAGTTGGAGGCCGGATTGCACATTGAGTAAGGAGAGCCTTCTATCTTGTCCCAGAAGACAAGATGTGTTTAGAAATGAGAGTTGCTGAAATAGCTTCCACCCTGCAAGACAGTGGATTGCAGGGCTTGTGAAAGCCTAACTGGGAAATCAACATCCACATACGTACAGCTTCTGAACAGCCTCGACTCCCAGAATCTTCTCTGCCAGCCTAATACAACTGTCATCTTAGCAAGAGGGTTTTGGGATCCATCTGGAGCACATCCACTTTCTCTAATATTTTCAGCTATGAAGCATAAAATATTCTGTAGTTTTGACTGGATGATTACAGCGGCACAAGGAAGAGGACGTAAGCAAATCAGAATGTGCTACTAAGGTCATCTGTCAGGAAGGTGTCATCAGGGAAACTGCCACACTAAAGCCATTGGTGGGCAGCTCAGAGCTTGCTGTCCCTTTGCAGAGGATCGTTAAACTTGATTGTGTCTTTAGAAGTGATTTTACAGTGGAGGAATATCACTGATGAGCAGGGAAAGGATTAAATGCAGGGCAGCTGATGAGAGTGGGACCTGATGAAAATGGTATTTCTACCAGTTCTTTTATTTGACACATTTGTTCAAATAGAATTACGGGAGTGAATCCTACTCTTTTGTAAGCTCTGTTTGATTGGCACAATTTGTATTTAACACCTGCCTTTGATTTCCTGGCTTTATAAAGTCACTTCCATAGCTCCTATTATCTAGCCCAGGTATACCACTATGTTAGAACTGGCAAGGTGGGAAGGACATGATTGAGGCTAACAGCAGAAAGCCCTGACAAGTACAAATTACCCAATCTTGAAACAAAGAAAGCAACTGACAATCTTTTATACATGTTTACATGTATATTTTGTCATTAAGTATGATACAAAGTTTGTCACAAGAAACCAAAAGTGCATGAGCAATGTGCCATTGCTTTATTTTAAAGTGTGTGCTTGGGGGGAGTTGCTGGGAGACAATAGGAGAATGTCACCGTTGAGAAATGGTTGGCTTTGTTCACAGCTGTGTAATTTCCAAGCTGATAGATTGTCTACCCACAGACAGAACAAATACGTGTTGTCCTGAAAGCCTGATTTTTTTTTTTTGCTCCCCATTTAGAATGATTTTTTTTTTCCCAGTTGGAAATGAACATATTCCATCAGTGTAGAAACCCCAGAGTGCAAATGTAATTTCCCAAAGCTAAAGCAGAGCCCCCATAAAGTCACTTATGTCTATCATTCTTACCCAGGAAATAGTTTCTTCAATGGTATTAAATTGACAACTCAAACATTTCCTCAAGTGGCAAAGAGGGATATTTTTGAATACAACTTTTACTTAATCTATTCTTCTGTTACAATTTATCCTTAATAAATACATATTTATGTATACAACAGCAATTCCTGACATCAGTAAAAACACAAGCATAGTCTCAGAGGTTAAACTGGAGAGACAGTGACTGTGACATATTGGCCAGATGCCACCGCCTGCTACTGCACATCTGCGCGCAGCAGTGTTTCCACCAGAGAGACTAAATCTAGAACAACTCCACAGACCCTACTTCTAATTAAACTTTTATTAAAAGAATGCTATGGATGTTGTGGATATACAACAAAATCAGGAGATGGCCCACCATACATTATCTTCTGCACAGCCTGCTTATGTATTGCTGTATCATAATTTATATGTCCAGTAGGTTGGCAACCTAATCTTCCAGAACTCTTTAAGCAGGCACAAAAAACCATATAGCTAAGGAAATTTTAAACCTTGTTAGCTTAAAAGTATGCTGCACATACTTAGTGGTGAAAATGCTAATTTACATGTGAGTTGACGTCAGTCAGGCTAGGATTTTCTAATTAATAGTAGAATAAATATACAAAAAGATAAAAAAGATTCTAAAAATCTTATGTTGTCTACTTTCCATCTCCCTCCACAGATCAGAACACTGGTCTTGAGAGAGAACAAAAGAATCTTAAGAAATTCTGTTTCTTTGTGCTTAATAACATTCTTTCTCTTTAGAAACAGGTTTGTGTGAAAAAAATAACCGATGTATCAGCCAATATACTTTGTTATTCCAGAAGAATTTCCAGTAGGAATTTATGCTTTGTGTTTCCGTATCCAGATTTTTTTTTTCTCTTAGAAGGACTGAGTTACTGATGCTCTACTAATAAGGTCCATTGTTTAAATACTCTGCTAAGTGTTTCAGTGTGCCTTTAGAGCAAGGAAAGAATCTGGACAGCCATCAGCAGGTTAACCAATTAATATGCACAAAGCAACACATGTGACAGCCGGTACTTACACTCAGCAGTAATTACATCTATTGTGACATAACATTGCTGGAATTCTGTGCCCTAATTGCAGATGTTGAGGACCTGGCAGGTCAGATTCTCAGTGGAGGATAAATTAGTGTCATGGAATATGGGGAATACTCTTAAAGCAGTTTGCTATTTCAGTCCTGTACGCAGTAACCTGGGAGAAAGTATTGTTCCAAATGACGTCACTCAGCAACCTTGTCCTCTACGCCTATGTCTGCATCTAGGGCTTGGCTCTGCCTCAAGCGCTGGTTCTAGTCTGAGAGATGAAGATGACACAGTCCTGGGCTGCTCACTAGTACTTAGAATCATAGAATGGTTTGGGATGGAAGGGACCTGTAAAGCCCATCCAGTCCAACCCGCCTGCAAGGAGCAGGGACATCTCCAGCCAGACCAGGTTGCCCAGAGCCCCTTCCAACCTGGCCTTGAATGTTTCCAGGGATGAGGCATTTACCACCTCTCTGGGAAGTGTTTCACCACCCTCACAGTAAGAAATGTCCTCCTTATGTCCAGTCTGAATCCACCTCCCTCTATTTTAAAATCATTACTCCTTGTCCTGTCACAACAGGGCCCGCTAAAACGTTTCCCCCCTTCTTTCTTTACTTTCTTCATAAAAACCCCTCAAGCAAAAGTAATGAAATGTTTCTTCACAAGGTACACATCATTCCTGTGCTATCAAAGTAAGCTGTAGAGAACTGCCTCTTCTTCCTGCTTTGGGTGACTTCTTCTAAAAATAATATAGATTTCCTTTTTCTTAGTACAGAAGGTCAAAAGACTGAATAATCCCTACTCAGACTGAAGAACCACCTTTTCTAGAAGAAATTCTGGGATAAATTCTCTCTGTGAAGTCATCTATTTCCATCTAGTCCTCACTATGTAAAGGATAAGGATGTACAATCTGTTCCTCACTACCACTCCTTTAGGCTAGAGCAAGCGAAGGGAGAGCTTGGAGTGGTTTGTGAAAATGGAGGATGGTGTAAAATTGAAAAAGGCAGGGATTGAAAGGATGATGGGTGATGTACACGAGGGTAATGTCTATCCTATATTCCTCCTAAAAGGACTTCATAATGGTCTGTGCCTCCTAAAAACAGGCTTTTAGTATCAGCCAACTGTGCTACAGTTTGGGAACTAACTTGAGGAAAAAATGCCACTTTGTTTGTAGCCTTTCAAAGAGACTTAACTTGTTCCTATCGGCAATGTAACTAATGAAATAAGAAATGAGAGACGGCATCAGCACTAGCACGATTCCGATTCATTGTTTGTTCTTCAGAAGAGATTGATTCATGTTATCCCACCATGATGCTCACCACCATTTTACTTCCCTGAAAATGAAGGGGTGAAGGTCTAAATATCACCCACCAGAAATAAAGCAATTAGCATCTCCTACACAGAACGCTATTAATCTCACTGCTACAATATTCAAGTCCAAAGCAATTTACTAAAATGATGTATCTCTATTTAAGTCTAAAAAAATAAATCATAACTCTGTATCAATCAGGTAACTTGCAGGGGTGTGGTTATCATGAAATACATATTTACGGGGAACACTCAGCTTTTATATAGCAAAATGCCCAAGGACATTACTGTCTCATGGTAAGTGCATCCCATGCTGGATTTTATTGCTTATAATTCTCACTTTTTTATTAGAAAGACCATCTTCCATTACGTTTTTTACATTATCAACTAGCATAGATAGTAACTGAACCTTATCTCCTGTATTCAAAGTAATTATCAGGAGAGTTCAATTGTAGGTTTAGAAATCAATTATTCAGAAAAATCTCTCTTTTTAGTGCTGCTCTAAAAGGCCTATTTTTTATGATACGTGTGCATTTTCTTTGCACAGCAAAGCGAACTCCCCAAATCCATCTTCAGATTTGTGTGCTATGCAAATACATTTATGGATAGAAACAGTAACATGTCTGAAAGTTATTATAACCAAAACCTAATAATCAGAAGTACAAAACCAAATTTTAAAAATGTTTCCCTGCTATGTGTTGGGGAACAAGTTTTGTTAGGTACCTGTCCTCCTTCAACAGTTTATGTAGTATGATCAAGTCATGAGTGAAAAGAATCATCCCCTTTAACGTCATTCACACTAAAGAAATGCAGATGGGCTGTGACCATGACATCTTGGGATCTGAAAATGACAGATCTCAAACTCAGCTCTGCTTACGTGATGCAATGGCACAATTTTCCACGCAAGCAGTATTGCTATTCAGAATCCTATAGGCGGTAGCAGGGAAGAGTTTCATCCTTCGTTACACTTTTATATTTTAAGGCACTCCTTGCTTATTAATATTAGTCTGGAAATATTTTTCCCTGAATATGACACAGTTGACATGTTCATAAACAGTTCTGACCTGATATAAGAAAGAAAAAAATATAACAAGGATAATTAAGCACTGCAACAGGAGCCAAATACGGCTTCAAATGTGGAAGTTCTCAAGACAGGCCTGGTCTGAATTCAGAGGCTGGAGCAGGAGCCCTCCTGCGATCCCTCCCAAACAGACTCTTCCCATGATTTCATGAAATGCTGATGAGGTGCAGCAAAGAGTTACTCCAGAAAGGGATTCCCAGCTCTGTGGGTCATGGCACTTTGTCTATTAACTCTGCCTTCAGTGTTCTTCAGAAAAACAGGATATAAATCAAATAAGTAATAACTTATCCACCCTTAAAGCAAAAAAAAAAAAACAACCCAACAAAGAATAAATAAAAGTAAAAGCTCCAGGGTTACAATCCTGAGAGATGTACTGTTTGAACTACACTCAGTTTTCTGGAAGCTGAAAGATTAAGAGAATATGATAAAAATGCAGGTTTTTAGTATGTTTACAGCTCTTTTGCATGTAAAAAAGCCAGCTCAATGCCTTGGGCAAACTCCAACCAATATTTTGCACAACCCCTCCAGAAAACAGGTTTCATTACACAGACTTGCTGGTACAACCTGTCCTTGAGAAGAAAGCATTTTTGAAGCACAAGTGAATGCTGCAGTTCAAATACTATTTTCTAATTGCAGTAATACCAGCCTGTATTAGACAGATGGGAGAAACACATAGATCTGGTATCTGTTTTGGGAACTTGCTGTGAGAGGTGACAGTGCCACTGGCCAAAGCAGAAACTTTAGACCAAGATCATCTTGCAGGCTGCAAAATCAAAATCTTGAATCTAAATCCAAATTAAGATTTTCCTCACTTACCACTTGGTTGCACTACCTCACCTGTTGCTTACCCAACATGTTACTACTCTTTATATCCAAGTCAAAACAAGATGAGAATAAGGTCATTTGCTGGCGACCTGTATTGCACTGAGGGTCTGAGTCAAGAACCTGCATCCAAATGCCTTAAACCAAAACAAAACCATAGATCTCACCTTTGCTTTAACATCAGAGTTGCTTAGAAGACAAACAACGCAAGTGAGGTGAGGTTTTTTTTAAGTCTACTTTTTTGTCAGGCTTTTCGTTACTCTAAACCAGTTATGACAGTTCTGACTGATGATGGTGAGGTGATGCCTAGATTTACGGGCTACAGATTATCTCAGCCAGTCCGTATCAGGGTGCAAGATTAACTGAAGTAGAACTGCATGAAGGAAATCTGTTCTGCTTACGTTTAGCATTTACTTGTGGCAAATGTTCTCAACACCCTATTTTTATCATGTGGCAAGTGAACAGGGAACAACTCAGAAAGCAGAGCTGTGACAAGAATGGCATTTTTGTTGTTCTAAAGATTTTATAATTTCAAAACTGTTTTCATGCCCATCAGGAAGCAAATCCTATCACTTCAAAATTCTCCATGAAAGAAGATTCCAACTGTAACAAACCAAAATACTCTCTCAGGGCAGGACAGATTTTATTTTGACAAAAATCAAAATGCTTCATTTGGTTGCAATGGCACTTTACTGTAGACTACAAAATAGACAGACTTTCAAAATAAAGACCTCATTTAAAAGGAAGAATAAAAATATTTTGTTAGAAAATACAGAAGTTGGGCAAGTAAAAAAATGCTTCACCAGCACAGGCCTGCATTACTCCCAAAATAAAAATTAAAAATAAGTTAACAATCTTTCAAAGTATTTAGGTATGATAAAAATGTACTTCCTAATAATATTTAAAAAATATTTTCAATAAATATTTAAATACCTGAAGCGAGATTTTCTGATCAATCAGTTCCTAACATAGCACTTCTTAGAAATCAGAGACAAAAGTCCCTTTTAGATGTAGCTTGCCACAGTCAGTTGCATCCTAAATACCTTCCGACATAACCACGGATAAGATTACGAGAGACAGGACAGATGATTAGAGCCAGCCTTGATGAAAGCTAATAAACCCAGAAGTCTTCCAGCCCCTTCCCGCCGTCAAGGCTTACCTCTGCTGACCCCTCCCGTCTTCCCGCAGGCTGATGCGTTCCACTGCTCAGGAATGCAGTCAAAGAACAACCCCATTACCACCTTCTTCTGTGTAGCAGTGCGAAGAGTTGCCTTTTATCTAACTTTATTTGGCCTATCAGAAATAAAAGATGCCTGAAGTCTCTTGAGTAACATCCTGACATGAATATTCTTAGGAAAATCAGTGATTTTGTAATTACACATGTAATTACTTGAGTTTAGCTACTGCTTGAGTAATTACTTGAGTACAGTATTACTACTTCTTCAAACTGTTGTATCGTAACACAAGAATGTGCTAGTAGCCTTTTATTTTGTCCTTCTGTCCCTTGAAAGATGATCCCTTTGATCTTCATGCAAGAAAATCTACTTGGAGAGGAATATATGCCCATTTAGCAAGTCAGATGTTAATACAGCCTCCAGTGTAAACTGGGAAATGCTCCAATGAGCTCCATGAGTTTACACAAGTAATCTGCTCATACCTTTGCATTCCTAATTAGTCTACGGGACCAAAATGTTGGGACTCTTGAAAGTTAATAACAGTCATTTATTTGTACAAGAATACAGTACTACCAGATCTGGGTTTCACTGACTTCCACAAGCATGTGTAAGTCAAGGAAGGGATTACAGGCAATGAAAGTACACTCCTACACAGGAAAAAAAGGTTGAATTTTGCAGACTTTTCTAAAATGTAGGCTCAAGGAACACAGAAAAAAAAAAAAAAAGGGTATTCATCAAGCTACTTATTATTCTTTACACTTAACAGCCACATTGGAACTGTTTTTGTCTTATTTTAAGAAGAGTAATTTCTCATTGACCTTAGATTTGTGAAAATTAGGTAGAATTAGGTATAGTATGTCAAATAGGAACACCTGTTTGGTAACATAAACATATTTAAATATCAACCTTTCCCTCTGATTGGTTTTTGTAGAAGTAACTACTGATTAGAACCAGAAATTGTAAACCATGACCTTCCACAACAGGAGTTAACATGTAGTGCCATTAAATTCTGTTGTTGAATCACCTCATTAAGTAAAAAGGGCAGTTTTCAAAAACTTTTTTTTTTTTTTCTTTTTCCCTCAGATCAACATGACTTGCACTGCTGTAAAGAAATCTTGAAAGTAAGATTTCTGGTCTATATCCATGCTTGCACAAAGCGCTATAGTCAACATATATATTACAGATAGAAATAAAACACACCAAAGGCATCTGTCATAATAAAAATCTTTTTTCCTTTTCTCTTTTAGAGATGTTTTGAATAAACAGTGGTTTTTTAGTGCCACAGCTCTCTCCACTGAGTTGGAAAAGATTGTTCAGAGTACAGGTAAGATTGTTAATCTAAATAGCATCTGAGAAAAGAAAGTCTATTTATTTTGTTGAACATTTATTACAGCAAACATACACACCATTATCACAACTATTCAAATCCTTAGATTTTCTAATAAATCCTTTGTTGGTGTTAAAGTTCGAACTTGGAGTAAGTGCAGATGCAAAGAAATTATATATTTGGGGATTTTTTTGAAACCATAATATTGTCACAAAAGATTATCAAATTATCAAAGCAATAAAAGAATGAATTGGGGTTTAAACTTTTATGAAAAAGCAGTTAGACTGTAGGCTCAGACTTTTTAATAGACTGCAGGCATTAAACAGACCTTGTATTAGGCTTTGAAATTAACGGGTCACTGTATAACATTCCAGTCTTCATAGATTGATAAGATTAATGCTTGCTTATATAGCAAATTCAATGGCTCATTTAATTTCATATGAATGTTTAAAGTTAAATTGCTTTTGGATTAAGTCTAAACTCATTATTCATTTTTATGTCTGAAAGAACTTTAATTTTTCTTTCATTTTATTTAATCAAGTGCATCATCATTAAGTAAAGGCTATGAACTTAGCTGAGAAATAAGGAAGTTTATTAATTTAGTTTTGAAAAGATCTATTTGTTAAACTTTAATTCAATGACCATTTTAGGTTCAATAAGAAGTTAGGAAAAATAGTGACTGCAACTTATTAAGTTTTTCTGTAATAATTTGAGAGGGAGAGGGTGCTTTTGGGCAGTATATTTGTAGCACAGCAGTCCCTCTGAGAATTTTGAAGGTAAATTTTGTTGTTAAACACACCCTTCTGTTCACATCTCTCTTTTGCATTTTGAAAGACTGATCCTCCTTCAGTGTAACTCAGCAAGATTGTTTCTAACGCTTGGCTCACAATGCATATAAATTAAGCGATTTCAGTGAATACACATCAGTTTACACCAGGTAAGACTCTGACTCTGCCTTGCTCACTGATGTACTAGGGTACACTGGGCTGATAAAGGATTTTTCCTTAATACTGCATTACATTTCAGAAATCTGAGTGCCAAGCAAAAATTACAGTACACTTCCAAATGGAAGAAGCCGCATTAACTTACTTATCAACAGAAGCCATTCATCAGTTCCCAGTGCCATTCCATGCAGCGTGCACTCTATTACCATATGGATTCACTTTCATCACAGAATTAGACACTATGCACTAATTACAAGTTCCAGAATAACTATCTCTTTAAAAACACTCACACATCCTCTTATTATGTAAACCTTAATGCATGTGATGAGGAGAGTGGCTGAGGGACCACAAAACCCCTCTCTGGGGTTTACCTGGGACTATCAGAGTTTAAGAGTGTTAGCTAATGAATTATTCAAAATGAATTAATAGCTTGGGAGAGTCCTGCACCTGTCTGACACAATTTCATTTTCCTTAGATAGGGTTTCTCAGCAGAGTCAGACACTGGCAAACAACTTTTTTTCCCTTTTCAGTGTGTGCGACTATTTACACTGCAGACAATAAAAAAGATATTTCTTTGCATAATAATAATAATAATTTCACCTAGTTGCAATGTACTTTAAAGATGGACCTCTCAGTGCTCTTCAGCGGAGGCAGAATTATCACCATTACAGATGATAACCTGACCACGTCCAAAACCCAGGACAGAAACAAAACCCAGGCTGCTGTGTCCAACTGAGTGCCCTGTTCTTTAGCTGGCAACATTGCTCATTTTTTCAGAAAGAAAGTATAGCTTTCCATAAAGATACAAGATAACATTTTAAGTTACTTTTTCCTATTCATTGTTTACAAAAAACATTTTTTAATGAGAAGACGTATTATACTTGTATCATATTTGTCAGTTCTTTTCCCTGAATAATGTCCTATTCAGGAGCTGAAAAACAATTTGCCTGTCGTAGTACTGCTGTCTTTTATTTATTTATGGATTTATTTAATTAACAAGAGGAACCTACTTTTCTTTATCATGGACTTTGCATGGTATGTCTAATATGCCAGTACCTCATAGTTTGTAAATGGTTCGAAACTGTGCAAAGACACATACACACCTATGAAGAATTGGAGCATCAGGTCTTATTTTGTGATTTACTCTAAATTGTTGAGCACTTCTAAATAAAAACTTTATTATAATGCCTCTTACAGGTTTGAATTACTGTTAATCTTTCAGTAACAGAATAAATTAAAAGCAGGTCTATGTCCTCTTGCTGGATGTTCCTTTATATAAGCAAGCAGAAGATAATTCCCAGAGCTTCTAGTAACCTGTCACTAAACCGGACATTTCCAACTAGATAATGACTTTGACTTCATGCTGAGTCAGGGACAAATAAAATTAAGATTCCTCCCCCCTTCACCTCAAATGTCAACCATGTGGAACATAGGTATGCAAGACCAGTGAGTTTTATAGTGTGATGATACTCCTGCATACCCTGAGAAGCCACGGGAGTTACTGCTGTGCTTTCTCTTCCATCTTACATGATGGGCAGGCAGACTGACCTGCTATCAGTATAGTGCAATTTGTTGCTGCCTCTGGTTTACAGCAAATTACTACTGCCCTGAAGCAAAGGAGAAGCACGGAGGGAATATGTCTGAGGCACATTTCCTTTGAGGCTGTTCCAGGGGGGATAGCAGCTTATCTTTTTTTGATCAACAACTATCTTTGAAAATAAATCTGCTCAAGAGTCCCAGGAGGTCTGATACAGCCCCTCAACCACTCACAAATCTCTGGGGATCCTGCTGCAGCACATCCAATCCTCTCACTCCTCTTTCTCCTCCAGGGAAGACCAGCCATAGCTGGGGTTAAAGCAGACAATAAGATGGGAAAAGAATATGGACTATGGGCTAGAAGTAACAATAATGAAAATAGTAATGTAAGATGGCATCAGTAGTGACACGGGAGGCTGAAAGAGCAGCAATGTTGCAGAGATCAAAGCAGTGGGGAACTGTTCTTCGTACTATTAATATCTCCTGTATTTTTAAAGTGGAGAAGAAACGTAAAAGCAAACTGTATCCTGTTTTCCCTCAGGCCACCACCATTAGAGGCACTTGATAGGCCTTGCAAACTCCTTCAGAAGGCCAGCAGCCCACTGGAGTATAGAATATAACATGTACTATCTAAGAAGTTAACATGACAGATACAAGGCAAGGCAAGTATTCAATTTGGGCTATCACAAAAAAAAGAAAAAGAAAAACAAGAAAATAATCTTTTGTGACAGTTCACCAAGGAAATGGCTCTGCTGTATCTAGAAGCATAGCCCGGGGCCAAAAGAGAGTCTGTTGTGTGCCTGTATGGAGGTATGTGAGACCGTCCTTACCAGGAGCAGTCTTGGGAAACAGATGTTCCCCAGGTTTCTGTCATGTTTTCACTTTTTTTCCTCCGTATTATTGATGAATAACTCTTGAGGTATTTGTCTTTTATTTCTAACCAGACCAAAAGGAAACTGTGTGATTTCTCCTACTTCATTGCCTCCACTGTTAGACCAGAGACCCTGAAAAACAACACGAGGTGTGTACACAGGACCAAGCTTCCCTACTTCTAATTAAGCAAGTAGTATGTTTACTCTCGTAGGGCTGGACTGCAGATCTTGCTAACTGATGCAGAAAAGAGTTTTCTCACCTGTATAGGGAATCAACTGATTTTTTAAAAAGTAATTTACACAAATTGACTAAGAGGGAAGATGGATGTCTAGAAATGGCATAGGGCAAAGAGTCAGGTCACCTGGTTTATTTTACTCATACAGTCCTTATTTCCCTTACTGTCTTTCCATACTTTCTGTATTTCCCTCTGTCTCATCTACCTACAGTGCAAGCTCTCTGGAGCTGGAACCATCTCTTCCGTAATTCAGCAGGGGCTCTGGGAGAAGTTGGGTTTGATCTTGGTTGTATCCATGGATAACATGATAACACAAATAATAATTTTAGAAAAAGGATTACTGAGCAAAATATTTGCCAAAGACAACAGTGAATATTGTAACAGCAATGCACTGCCTGCTTGACAGAGGTTGACTATAAACGCATCCTTAGATTATAAGCAAATGAACTGGGTTAATGTATTTCCAACAAAATAACCTTCTGTTGGAAAATATCAGTAAAATACAGCTTTACTTATTTTAATTTCTTATTAAAATTTCTTATTAGACATCACTTACTAAAATTTCTTATAAAAACTTCAACTGGTTTATCAAAATTGAATATTTATTCCAACATTAAAGTTTAATTTAAAATATTTTGTATTTTTATTCACATTATTTCATGATCTGTCAGTAGTAGAAAATGTTACAATATATCCTACATAAGGATATTGAAAACAGCTCCTTCTCTATTATACTGGTAAAGAAATCAAAGTCTCTGACGATGCTTTTGTTCTTAGCAAATTCTCCCATAGACTGTCATTTCTTTAACCAGACTATGACATCAAAATAATAAAAAATAAAAAGACAATTTTAAATTTAAACTTTGAGTTTAAAATGCACATTACTTTTTGAAGCTACTATTTAGAATTTTCCTTTTGTAGGAAAGTTATTTGTTCCATTTCTGAACATAACTGAACTTCAAGATGCCCACATTTCCCAAATAGAAATTCTATATTTTGTTCAGCTCTGTTTAAAAATTCAGCATGTTATGCAGTGCTCTCATTGCTCAGAATAGTGCTATTTAGAATTGTGCTATTTGCGGAATATATGACAATTATTAACAAAATATCATTTCAGCCTAGCTTATAACTTCAGTTCAAATTCTACTTGATAGTGTTTATGTGCTAGCTGAAGTGTTTTTCATGTGTTACAATGACATCTTCAGATGTCGTGCACTATCTTACAGTTTCAAATGAGGCAGCTCAAACGGGACTCTTTTTAGTGGCAATTTCATGAACATCAACTAAAGAAAAAGGTTATTTGGAAGTAAATGGAAGGGAGGAGAGCAAGAAAAGTAAATAAGGCAATACATTTCCAGCTAGGTTAAATGTCAGATTAGAATTCAAAGCAGCAATAATGGTAGGCAACTGTTGTCAGATTGAAATGGCTGAGAAATGATGGATCTGATTCTACAGATGGTATAGAATCTGCCACATTTGGTCATTTCAAAAGCTGAATAGGGCAGATTCTCACTGGATGCAAACCTTTAAAAGCCCTACAAGATGTCAAATGGAAGGTGACAATTTATATCAGATGAAGATCTGACTTGTTACTTATATTATTTGATATTTATATTACATATGCAGTATATAGCATATATACAAACCTATCTAATATTTTATATTACTTACATGACCTGCCCTTGGTGTTAAAAAATGGTCCTTATCCTTACATTTTCCAAAATCCTTATCTTTTTTTTCAACAAAGTGGTATAGTTTTGAAATATCCCCCACGTGAATGAAATCCAGATTGTACATTAGTCTCAATCTAGGCATGGATCTGTGCTCGTCTTAAGCATGCAAACAGACACACCCCGCTGTACAAAATGCATGCTCTAGCTCTTGAATGTTCTCTATTTGCCTTTTTCTTTTGGCAGGCAGAGAGATTCTGATATTGCAGGATTGTCTCCTGAGTAGTGGCATGTAAAAACATCATATAACAAATTGCCAGACTGGTGGTAGAATGGCACAGACTTCACGTTTGCCTTCCTCCCTGTAGTGCTTTGACTTTTAGGAACAAATACACACATTTCCCTGTTGGTCTCTAGCAAAATACATGAAGAATATTTTTTTTCTTTACCTTCCCCACTCCTTTGCGAATTATGGAGTAGTAAGCACATTTTTAAATACAGTTTTGCAGACAGTGAGATATAGCTCCACTCCGTGCAAGACAAATTGAAGCTCATTTATGAAAGTACATCTAAAAATGCCAAGGGAGTAGACTTATCAAAGAGATGACATCAAGTTGTCACTCATTCTTCGTACATGCACCTGTGATTGAGAAAAGTGTTTTCTTTAATATAACTTGATATTTGAAGAGAATATGACAAAATGAAGTCTCATCCCTTCATCATTTACATTACGCCTTAGGGGTACAAAGTTGATCTAAGACATTTTGATTTATGCCTATTAGAGATGCTGTACCCACAGATGATCAAAAGGCTCATTCTGATTCCAATAAAATAGTCAATATCACAGTTAGGGAAACCAATTAGGTATAATTAAATTACAGCTATAAATGACATAAACCTGAGATATTTTATGATAAATATGATTTGATATACCAGCCTCTTAAAGAGTTCATCCCATCCACTCTCCTTCTAAAGACGGATCGTAAACTACAGGGCATGAAAAATTATGAACATAAAAAAAGGAAGCTCCCTTGCTTACAGACTTACAGCAACCGTATCAACCTCTCGTGCTTTGCCATTTGACATTGTACAAGCTGTATGATAAAAGGACAAGCATAATCAAAGTACCCCTGTCTTTATTTTAACCACACATATCCTTTGCAAATCAAGATGTAATACAGATGCACAGAAAGGGAAAACAGAGTGACACACTGCCAGTGGGACCTGGGAGAGCTCAATGTACAACTTACAGGAGTCAGTGGGCTTTTGCAGGCAAGGAAAAAGCTTTGGACGGGACCGAGGCAAGAAAAGAAAGACAGCACATTGCAAGAAACTTCTCATATTCGATGTGCAGAAGACATAGGTAGCAGAACATACATCTAACCATATAAAATGAACTCAGTGGCAAACATGAAGGGTCAGGAGTCAGAAGTATGTCCAAATGTGCACATTATCAGGAACAGAGTAAAACCATTTATAACATCCTGAGTGTGTCTGCTTGGAATTATTAGGTTACCTTCACAATTGTAATAAAAGGTAAATAGACTGCAGATACTCTAAGCAAAAAAAGATGGGATTAATACATTGTTTCCATTTGTTTCAGGAGCAAAGATGTGGAAATTATTTCCACATGGAGAAAATCCTAGTTAACTAGTGACATGAGGGCAGGGAGCAAACATGAAAACTGCTATTATATTTGACCTATGCTCAGTCTAGTCTGCTGTACTCTCTGGGTGATGCAAGCACCACATCCTTGGGCTAGGTGTAAGAAGCTTCCAGAAAAATAAAAACCTAAAATTGTGCTAAATCCCATTATTGAAGGAGTTCATGGTATGCTCACACTTGGTAGGAGTTCACTGTAAATACACATAAAACTATTGTATAGTCCCTCCTCCTGAGGACTTTTCCACTTCTCAAAGGCTACAAAAAGGTCATTGAAGGACAGGCTGCAGTGCATCGAGCCAGCTGCCTGTCACGCTGGTATCATTTCCAATACCATTTTCTTCCAGTAGTCAGTATTCTTCTGTTAGCTCTCATTTCATTCTTTAGGCTGCAGCTGTCCTGGGCATAAAATTGTATTTTTGTTCTTGCAGGATTAGGAGAAGAGAAGTGATGGAAAGCAACTGGGCACAAGACCTTTCAAGGGATGCCCGCGCATAGCAGCTAGACTTGCCAGATCAGTCACACAAGTACACCTAAGTGACGTGGGGAAAACAGAAGTCACACACAGGTATGGAGAGCAGAACAGTGACTCGGGAGAGGAAGCGCATAGACAGCTTGCAGCGTCTTGGTAAAAAAGAACTGTTTGCCATGTGGCCAGGCATTTGCTGGCTAACCATCTAAAACAAGCTACTCCACTCAGGTTCCGATTCAGCAAGAGATTTTGGTGAACATCTAATTACAATTGTTTTGACTTCAGTGAAAACACTCATCTTTTCAACATCAGACATTTGCTTAATTTCCTGAATGGATTGAGTCCTATAGAGCTAAACATACAGATATGATAAATGTTAGTTCAGGTGGGGGATTATGCCATTTTGAGGCAGATGCTCATAAGCCACTGAAGGCATTGAAGTCAAGGGCACTAAAAGAGGGACAAATTTGGCCCTGTTTCTACATTTATACATCCTGCTGCATTATGTCTTTTCCTTTCCTTCACTTTTGCATTCCACTGTCTCACTTCACTACAAACTGTATGAGACAGAGCCTCCTTGGGGAGCAGCTAGAGATTTGAAATTCACATCACTTTCACCCTTAAGCCTGTCAGATGATCAGATAGCCGAGGAAGTGCTAATAGCTTATGCTCTGGTGAAATATGTTTTTCTGTACATGATTACCTTTGTATTTTGTTCCCCTTATCCGTGATTGTCAGCATTTTAATTAAAAGTAGAGGTGTGAGAACATGGGAAAACCTGTCTGCAGAACAAGGCTGACTTTGATTTAAGTTAGTACACTAAGTTTGTAAGTTTGGAACCCAATTTTCTGCTATCATCTGTCTGTAGTGCTACCATGGAGCTTGATGCTGAGCAATTCCGCTCGCTTTCTGAGGCACCCGTATCTCCCCAAAGAGAGCAGAGCGAGTGTAGACAGGAAGTAACACTTGATGAAACTTTCCAAAGTTGTTTTCAGCTGCTATTGCTTCTCTGACTAAAACTTTATGTCCCTTCTACAACAGTGGGAGACCATGGGATGTCTATTCAGCTACACCTGCTACTCAGCTCCTTCACAGCCAGTTTACTGGTGCTTAAAGGCTCTGTCTCACCAGCATTACAGCTGGATTTAAAAGACTAATATCCACAACTTTTGTCTTCCAGGGACTACTGACCTTGTAGACAACATAATAGGTAATTCACCTAATTTCTCAGCTGCTGTAGTTCACAGACTTCCATATTTTAGTGCAAGTTAATCCAGTGGTTGGTAAGGAGCACATCTGCGTTCATTCAGCCACCTCTGTCATGAGGCTATAGCTGCCGGACAAAAATCAAGAAAGATGCAGACGGCAACCTCTCTAATGAACACAACTTGAATCTCTCCAGCTTTTAAGACCTCTCACCAAAGAAAACGGCATGTAACGGATATACAATCCCCTCTGCTGCAAGGAAAAAAAACCAAAACTGCTGCAGAAGGATGGGAAAGACAACAAAGGGCAGTAACTTTTGAATCTACCAGCACAATATTTGCTAGTTTATTTGCCATCTTCTGTGGTATCTTACATAAGGCTTCATTACATAAAAATTCCCAGTAACCTAATTAATCGACAACAGCCCTGGCTTTGACAGAGTTGGCCTGTTCAAAGCTACATTTAAGCCAATCATGATCCATATTCCCAGGGAGGCCTGACTGGTAGGAGGCACAGTTCTCTACTGGATTCAGCTTTGTGTAACTTTCCTGCTTTTGGAGACGAAAATTATGCTCCTGAGTTACATAAACTTTATTTAAAAGTAGCCAATCTGTAGTGAAGTCTGTAAAAGAGAAATTGCGAAAGAAAGAAATCTTTGTTTCTCCTTGCTACACATATTTTTTTTTTCAGCATTTTTATGACCAAAAAATGCCTTTTTGATGTCAAACAAAAATTAGCAGTCCATCACAAGCAGAAAACATAGTATTTTATCATAAATCAGTGGGGGTTTTTTTTAGGTGGAAACATGCTGCGAAGCAGCCATTACAGACCAGCATCTGATTGCTGAGGTGACACAACGATTTGACAGAAAAAACTACAAGATGAAAGGAAGTAAAACAATATGATAAAGATGAAAGATGATACAGCAAAAATACCACAAGGAAAGAACTGAGTAATAGTATTAGGACATAACAGAACATGATGTGATGGAAAAGAATTAGCTTGATATGGTTCATGATACTGCTGCATAGGAAGAAGCATTATGATGATACATTGCAGCAACAAAAGACAATTTTGGATTACACAGAATATAACACAAATGGACAAAGCAGAAAAATGCTGCCATACACTGGAAAGACAACAATGCATTCAGATATTTATACTTTAATGATCTCATTCTAATTCTATGTAGCTGAAGTCAATAGCAGTGTTCATATGGACACTTATTAACTTAATTGAAGACATTCATTTGACATAAATAACCTAAAGGTCTCATCGGAGGCAGGGATGACCAGCAGAAATTCTCTACAAGCACTAATGCCCTGCTCACGGTGCTGTATGATGGCAGTCTCAGTGGTGGCAAAATTGATGCATAACTGGGATTTGGGATCACGAGGATGAGCAACACTTGACCCTAACCCTGCGTGAGCAAAGATAAGATGTACATGCAAGTCTGCTTTATTTTACTGTAACGTACCACATTGTTAGATCCCCGATAATGAAGTCCAGTATTTCTACCGTGTTTATGTATTGCCATATTTAAACCATGGTGAAACCACTGAAGTTCAGACAAATCTCAGTTTCAGATTGTCTGTGTGCCATTTAGAATGCTGTGCTTGCCTTCTCTGTCAGGAAAGTAGGTTGCTGATATTCTTGGTTCATCTTTGCTCACAGAGGTAAAATTAGAGGCCTTGAGACTCCTGCTGGTAGAACAAGCTCTCAATTTCTCACTGTCGAAATTCAATCTGATTTCTATCTTTTTCACTAAAAAGCTGTCAACAGAAAATAAGCAATTCCCAAAGAGTTATATTAGTTTCTGAGGTATATACATTCAGCTGGCAGATGAAGAAAAACTCAAAGTAATTTAAATAGTTTGTTTTGGTTTTTTTTTAATTTTAATTTGTATTTTCTAGGAAACCAAGCAAAAATATTAACGCAGGGCATAACTATGACTCATCTAAAAGAAAATAATCGAAGAGAGAGGCTGATTCACCATTAGATCACTAGTAACTTATTTTCTTACTATGGCCCTGGGTCTGATCTTCTCCACCTTCTGCTGGTATAACTCTGTCGACCTGGTTATCCTTTGTCTACTGTGGTGGAAGCAGGAAGACAGCACTTATTTACAATGAATAACATATAACTGAAATCAGCAGCTTTCTTTGCAGCGTAGGATAATATGAGATCTATCAGCAGCCAATAGGACTATCCTGCTATGCTGACAATACAACTCCACTTCTCTTATGGGGAACAGCAGCTTCCAAATACAGAGGCTGTAAAAAGCTGATCTCGGGTATGTTTTGGCATTTGCAAGTCACGCTTTGAAAACTGATTGATGTTTTATTTATAGAGAAATATCTAAAAAAACCAGATCATGAGATTATTTTTTAACTACTTAAAATTTCAAAAGAATGGTGGGGTTTTTTTCACTGCAGTTTTTGCATTACATTTCTCAAAGGAATTGTAAAAGTGGACAACTTGTAGTTTGAAGTTAAATCCACACTTTATTTGAAATCTTCACCTTTCTCAGATCTTTGAGAATAACATCTGAACTGTCTACTTTTCCCTCTTCTTTGTCAGACAGTTAAGCAATGAGGTTGTTCAGATTAGGATTCTACGGTCATTTAAAATTTTCTCTTTGTTACACAGATTTAGTTATAGCTTTTTTTTTTTTTCTCCTCTTAAGCACTGTTGCTGGAGCTGAACAAACAAGTAGTTTAGAGATTTCTTTTATTCCCCAGCAGGGCAGCTGTGCTAAGTGCTAGCTCGCTGTAAGCAGACTGGTCTCCGAGTTACGATCCAGCTTAGCTTTATTTCTCTTGGCCAAAGAAGTTACTATCCCTCCGTCCCCCCTGCGCTCCTTCTGGAGATTAGTTCCCCCAGAGCAACAGTGGCAAAGCAGGTGGCGTGTCTGCAGTTCACAACCTGGTGTATTAACATCAACTGAAACCGCTGCCGGGTTCAGTTAATACGCTAGGCTGCAAACGGTGGCAGCTGAGCCTTTACTACAACTCCCATTCTGGTAGCCTTGCCATGGGGTTGATAACCTGACAGAGACAGAGCCCAGTGACAGGCTTAGTCACTGCCCCTAAAGCCAAAAGGAACTATGAAACTGAGCCCTGATCTTTGCAAGTTGCCTATTGTTTTCTCACAGATGTTTGTTCTTGCTCATTTTTTGTTAATCTTGGATTCTTGATACGAACTTTAGCCATAGTTCTTCCTTCCACAGCTTTCACTACTCAGAATTATCTAGATAGTCTAATTAATTTCATCATTTTTGTTTGCAATATAAAAGATGAATGAAAGAGAATGACAGCCTTCCAGCTAAATATAAAAGTACAGCTGCAGTAGAGAGTACGAAATCCTTAAGAAAACCTGCAACAAGAATCCCAATGTGCTACAGAGTATTTGCTTAGATGCTTTAGTGCAGAACATTGTCTAAGGGGAAACATGGAAGACAATACAGAGCAAGTAAAGATCTGAGTATTAAACTCCGTGCCTTCTCCTGTGGGCTACACTTAACGCTTGTAACACACTGGGGATATTTGCTGTGTAGCGTTCAATGGCACTTAAAATCATGCTTTCTCCCCACAGTGTGTTGAGGAAGTGTCGCTGTATAATCGAAAGCCTGTAGGAGAAGTGGATTTATCCACAGCTGTTAATGGCTTTCCTTTGCCTTCCATGAGATTCTTTATTCATCCGAACATACTGCTTTCTACCTGGAAAACATTTATCAGACTGGAAAGACGCACTAGAAAGCTTCTTCCCAGGAGGGATTAAATGACCACAAATCTCAACTTTCAGAAAAAAAAAAAAGTAAATCTCAGTATTCTTTTCTTGCTTTTTTATAAGTAAATCACCAAGAAAAGAAGAGCTGAGGAAGGAAACAGAAAGCCTTGACATTTATCTCACAAATATTTAAGGCATTTCCTGATGAACAGGTTATAGCTACAAAGACAAACTGAAATACTACATACAGAAAAGTTTAAGTAAATTCAGATATTTCAGTGAATTCCACTATTTTGCAAGAGAACAGGTCCTGTGTTAAGATTCAGGACAGGAATATATGAGATCTGAATTTAGATCTATGTTCTGTCTCAGTATGTGTGTGCACCTTCAAGCAAGACCCTTTGAGTCAGAGTTCAAAGATGCTTACATATCCAAGGAAATAAATAGACATGCGAGTACTTTGTGTAGGAAATGGACATCTTCACACATTTGAAAATCCCATTGGCATCACATTTGGCACCCTAGCAGTCATTTGACTCTAAGTCTCCAACAGTCTATAAAAAAATCCAGCCCTTAATCCCTCTTCACCTTAGTAAAATAAGAAGAGCAGCATTTATTTTTGTCTTCTGTATTTAATTTGCAGCTTAAAGCAGGGCTTCTCTTACTAAATACAGCTATGTCCTCCAGCCTTCTCCATAAACAGCAGTGAATAATCACCTGCATTCTCAGGGCTATAGTCAAAATATTCCAACAACCTGGGGCTGCAATACAAGAGCAGAAGTCTCATGAGAAAGAGCGCTGTAGAAGGAGAAGGAGATGCCACCAGAAAGCTGAAGTGCAGAAAGGAATGAGCATATGCCTTTGTCTGTATAAGGATGGAGTGGTAGAAGGGGAGATAAAGAACTTTTTTTTTTAAAAAGCTTCAAAGAAATTTGATTCGGTTTTGCACTGAAATCAAAGTATACTGAGGAAAATTATGCAGAAAGTTCATAGAAGGATGGTAACAGGCAACAATTGTCCTTATTAACACGTGGCTCGCTTTTTGTATCTGATCATTGTGTATAACAGTAGATAGGTCAGCATCATGGGGAGAAGGGAGCGCAGTGCAGCCTTCTAGCCAGCCTAGATGATGTGACCCAGAGGCCTGTGGTGGGCTGGCTGATGACAAGCATGGTAGGGGAGCAAAAGTCCCTTTGGCATCGATCAGCAGTCCACTCCCACACACAACACGGCACAGGAATACACAACTCATGGGATCAACAAGCTTCTGACTGTGTCACAGCTGTAAGAAAACCTGGGTCCAGAAGAAAAAACTCAGAATCTGAAGAAAATGTTCGTAACATGACAAGCCTGAAAATGCATGCAAAAGGGCATAGAGAACAAGATGTTACAGCAAACAAACTTAAAAATATTAACAAAAACCCAGAAATGAAAAGGAGACTCTATATCTTCCCCTAGTACAAAGTGTTAACAGTTGGGAATGTTGAACAGCTGCACTTACAAATACTGTGCTGAGTTCTAGGTATCTGAAAAGCAAGATTTTCCTTCCCCCATGACACAAAGCACTGGATATTTTGTTCTGATTTTTTTTTTATTTGATTACTGCAACTGATCTCAATCTTTTACAGTCTTACAGTGGCCAGTAATAAGAATCCCATAATCCAGCTGTATTTTCCACATGCTGGGACTGCCATCTTCTTATTACTTTGTCCAGCCAAAACTCCACAGTAAATTTCTTAACTTCTAAAAGCTCTCTACCTCTTTAAAACCTCCAGAGATGGGTTCAAAAAAATCTTTTTATAGTGCCCTCATGGGTTTGATGAATATTATAACAAGCCAGTGCTTCTATTCTCATAGCAATGAGGTAAGGCTGAGGTGTACTAATATTCCTTCATAACTTACAGACCAAGAACTGCAGCATAGACAAACGGAGAGTAGTCTACACAGTAAGAGTGAATATTTTTGAGCCCTGAACTGGTAAAATGAGTCAGTTCTGGTCTCAAAGACACTAAGTTGTGTTACTCTGGAACTTCCAAATTGAGACAGGCTTGTGCATAGGATCAGAGGGACTTGAGGCTTACAACAGTCTTTTCCTGACTACATTGACACATCTTATTCAGCCTTTTCAAGGTCAGCCGAGAATCTATGGTAGGAATTCCTCCTAGAAATTAAGCTTTTTGTTTCTGTCGTAGTTCAGCCCCGATCGGGACCAGACTACGCACTCTCTCTCTCACTCCCCCCACCCTCCACTGGGACAGAAGGGAGAATTGGTAAACAACAAAAAAAAAACCAGCAAAAACACGTGGGTTGAGATTGAACAAAAAGTAAATTTAACAGCAATAACAGAAGAAAACAAAATAGTGATGGAATACAAATACAGTATAATGGCTTACAACAAACCTCCACACCTAGTTTCTTCCAAGTAGCAGAAGGCTCCCCTCAGCACCCTCCTCACTTATATACTGAGCATGATGTCAGATGGAATGGAACAGCCCTTTGGCTAATTTGGGTAAATTAACCACAGCTGTTAGCTAATTAGTTAATTATCCCAGCTGGGTGCCCCAGCCATAATGGCTACCAGCTCCAGTTCTCCACCCAGCTCAGGTGAATATTAACTCTAT